>JAPFBL010000453.1:0-245255 GCA_026182355.1 Hermatobates lingyangjiaoensis | reverse complement strand
TAATAATAGAAAATAAAAAAAGGCCGCATTTTTTGCAACATTAAACTAACAATCAGAATATTACAAAGAACACTATTATAACATTACAATTTTTATATGACTGCTTTTTAAAGTCATTTGTTAAAACATCTTGAATACAGCAATAAATAGAACAATCCATTTTTAAATGTAATAAAGAAAAAAACAAAGAAGAAGAATAAGAAGTAATTTACCGAACTATCCATTTTAAAAAATAAATTAAGTAATACAATGGGAAGTGGAAAGAAATTCGTCTGGCAGTGAAATTGGAAATGTGCCCAACCCTGTAAATGTCGGGTCATTTCCCTACGGATGACCTAGCTCTTTTAGACTTCCGCAGTCAGTACACACCGCTCTTAATTAGGACCCAGAATCAGGTTATATTTATGAGCAGAATTCATTATCACAGCAATTATCATATTCATTAATATAACCATTCAGTTTTTTGTTTATCCATTTTCCGATGTAATCATTATATTACACTTGGTATATATATATATATATATATTCGTATATTTGGGAAACAGTCCATCATTTATACATGTGAGATTAAATTGAAAACTGATAAAGACAAAAGTGGGCAGAAAATTTAATCTCACATATATATATAATATATAAAGATTTCACATAAACACATAAAATAACAATCAATTCGTTGGTTTTTTGACTCTGACGAAAACGGCTTGTTACGGTTGAGAGATCTTAGTCTTGTTTTCCCATTTCTTATTGTGGTTTGATCATTGATATATATATACAGTGTTAAAAATTAAATCAAATTTGAAGGGACAAAAATAATAAAAAAAAAAAGTAAGAGATTAGCATATACTTAGAATGTTTATCTAAAACTTGGCTTTCAACAGAAGCCATACTTATTAATAAAAAGAAGCCATATATTAATAAACAATTAGAAATTAGTTCTAAAGTTCTCAAATTGTTTAAATCACCCTCCGGTCAATTAGGGCCTCTCCCAGGTAGCTGTAAGACGCCCTAGGTCATTCAACCCTCACCGATTAGAAAAACAACTTTAATCCCCCCCAACCCCAACCGCAGCAAAACATTTCATCTTTCTTATATAAAGCTTTAAACTTCAAAATGCATTCAGTTCTTGATATTGGCTGAGGACAGCGGAAACATGTGTTCCTTTAGCATGTCAATTGGTAATTTACTATATTCTGTAGAAACAGTAACAAGATAGTTATTCCGGAAACTCGAAAAACTTATGAAAAAACAAGTAACAGCTAAATATGGTCTAATTTTTAACAAAGGATATATATATATATATATATACTTTTTTGATGAAAATACGATCCGAAACGGACAAATACAGTTCAATGTACACAATGAAACGTTGAGAAATTAAAAACACACACTTACAGTCTCTAATTTTCGGTTGAACCGTCTTCAGGAGAGATAAGAAAGGGAAACCAAGCGCACTGGTACAGAGACGGTTGGTCTCCAACAAAAACTCTGACGAAGACCGCTTGTTACGGTTGAAAGATCTTAGTCTTGTTTTCCCATTTCTTATTGTGGTTTGATCATATATATATATATTATTATATATATATATATATATATAAAGATTTCACATAAACACGTGAAATAACAATCAATGATCAAATCAGAATAAGAAATGGGAAAACAAGACTAAGATCTTTCAACCGTAACAAGCGGTCTTCGTCAGAGTCAAAAACCCAAATATTATTGCCTTTGCATCATAGAAAAGTGATTAGAAAAAAAAAACAATTACTAAAAGAAATAATGAATGCATTATTATTAAATGCTCTACTATTTAACAATAATGCTTATATGATGATCTGCTGCAAGTTTATATATATAGTTCAATATAGATAAAGAAATATAGAGAAATCAAAAGAACACTTACAGTCTCTAATTTTCGGTTTGAACCGTCTTCAGGAGAGATAAGAGGTAAACCAAGCGCACTGGTTTAGTTCAAATTATAAGCAATATAAGATAAAAACAAACTATAAAACACAAAAATAATGATAGAGAAAAGAAGAAAAAATAAATAAATAAATAAAAATAAATACAACACAAAAAACTTGCATTGGTTGTTTTAGTAAATTAAAGATAGAGACTGAATAAAAGGGTAAGTATGGGAAACTAGTTAAGAATAAGAATTTAGAAAAATAAAATAGGATAAAACAATAACATAGGATACAATTTTATTTTTCTAAATTCCCACCCCCAACCAGCCTCCCATACTTACCCTTTTATTCAGTCTCTATCTTCCAGTTTGTTTTTATCTTATATTGCTTATAATTTTTCACCTATTTATAGTTTTACTCAACCAGTACTGCTTATCTGAATTTCTGTTTATATCTTCTCCTAATTCTATACTTTAAGACCGGGTACGGTTGACAGCACTGGCGGTTGCCGGGTTGGTTACTTGCCGTTGCGTCTACAACGTGCTTGGTCTCCCATTCTCTTTTCTCCTGAAGACGGATTGCCCGAAAATTTGAATCTGTAAGTGTGTTTCCCTACTTTGTGTGTTGCTCTTTGTTAATCTCGAACTCGTATATATATAAATATGTATATACTGTTGAAAAATAAACCATATTTAGCTGAAACTTGCTTGTACATAAGTTTTCGAGTTTTCCTGAATAACGATCTTGTTACAATATTCTGTGGATAAAGTAACAAGATTGTTATTCAGGAAACTCAAAAAACTTATGAAAAAGGTAGTTTCAGCTAAATATTGTTTCATTTTCAACAATTGTATAAACATGCAGCAGATCATCATCTAATCATCATTGTTAAATAGTAGAGCAGATTCTGCATTCACGATTTGAATTATGCATTCACAAATATACATGCATATATATATATATATATATAATAAATATTAATATTCAATAATTAATATTAATATTAATAAAAATAATTAATGCTTAATTTGTTTTTAAAATTCATATAATTATCTGATTAAAAAAAAAAGAATAAGATGGAAAACATTGGTACTGACAATGTGCCAGATACTGGTTTTGCCTCCGTGCTTGTTCTGCTCTGGCCTCTTGGTCCATTATGTTGTTCAACATTTCCAGTTTCTTCTGGAGATCTGCTCCGTCCGTCCCTTCTGCATCTATATAATACAAAAAATAAAACAAAAAATTTCGTTATTATAATAGAACATGTGTATAATGGCTTTTTAGCAAATTCAAAAATGTTTTTTTAAAAAATTTACATGGTTATATATCTCTAAGCCTATCAGTTACAATATTTATATTGTTGTTAACTTAAATTCTCTCTTACACTCATACTACTATTCTTTCGCACTATTTTATCTATCGCACTCTCTCTCTCTCTCTCTCATTCTGTCACTCTCTCTCTCTCTCTCTCTCTCTCTCTCTGTCTCTCACTCTATCACTCTCTCTCTCTCCATCTCTCTCTGGATGTCTGTCTGTCTGTCTCTCTCTCTCTCTCTCTCTCTCTCTCTCTCTCTATATATATATATATATATATCAATGATCAAACCACAATAAGAAATGGGAAAACAAGACTAAGATCTTTCAACCGTAACAAGCGGTCTTCGTCAGAGTCAAAAACCCAACTGGTTGGGTTCTTCAGTGGTTGACTCTGACGAAGACCGCTTGTTACGGTTGAAAGATCTTAGTCTTGTTTTCCCATTTCTTATTGTGGTTTGATCATTGATTGTTGTTTCACGTGTTTATGTGAAATCTTTTTATATATATATATATATATAAATATATATATATATATATTTATATATATATTAGTGTAACTAGGTAGCAGACCTAATTTTTAATTTTTTCATCATTAAATGGATTGTACGAACAAATCTTTTGGTGAACTGTTGTACTTAGTATTAAGTAAATGGAAATGTGAGATCCGAAATCTTGAAAAACTATATCGAAAAATAATATATAGAGAAGTTAGGAAGAAATTTAATAATGCTTATATATATATACATATATATAACAGATTCAATAATATATCGACCATTTGATAGAATAGGTGTGTTCTCTAATCGGGGTTCGGTCAATTTTCCAGGATAAAAAATTAAACTCTCTTTGCCAACGTTACGGTTTTATTAAAAACCTTTTTCAAAGGCATCTTCTCCATACACTCTTCTTATATCCTCATAAAAACCCATATTTCTTCTTATATAAACCCAAATATATACATAAAAGATTCAATAATATATCGACCGCTTGATAGAATAGGTGTGTTCTCTAAACCAATTAGAGAACACACCTATATATATATATATATATTTGTCTGTCTCTCTCTCTCTGTCTCCTTCTCTCACTCTCTCTCTATTTGTCTGTCTGTCTCTCTCTCTCTCTCACGCTTCGCTCTCTCTCTCTCACCATCTTTATATTGTATGTGTGACTGATGATGAACACTAATGGAACGCATCGTAAAATAAATTCCTTGCGGTGAAGACAGAATATATTTTTCTCACTAAAAATATCAATGTGCGAGAATTATTTGTATTATGGTATTAATTATTAATTCTGGTATTTAATGGTATTAAATCCAAATAAAACATGTATTTAATACCATTTCGATCTTGAATGTAATAGTGTTAAGCATTTTTCTTTTCCTTATATCTTTTTGTCGCCTAATATGATAAATAAATGATTAGTGTAGGTAAAAGTTTCATGTCATGAGGTTTAAAAAAAAAGAAAAGGAGATAAGACTTTACCCGAGTCAGCTGAAATAAATTCCCATACTCTACTCTCAACCGCAAGGAGAAAATAACATTTGCAATTTAAATCTGAAGAATATCTTTTCATAGGAAACAGAACTGATAGAATTCAGGCAATTTTGTAAGGTCCTATATAAATGATATTGCCGCTTTATTTCTGCTTGTAACTTTATTTTACAAAACAATATTTGTTTAAGTAATTTGATAAAGGAATCTTGTTTTCTATTTTTATTAAAGGGGAATTCGATGCCTTTGGATTTAGCTTTATTTCTGTTTTACTCATTGCCTATATGATTCTTCATCTCTGTTACACTCATCTTCAATGTTCATCATTGTATAATCATCAGCTGCTTCACACATACTTGCATTTAATTAAATCATTCTGATAATTTTTATTTATAAGAATATTATGAATTCAGTCTTTAACAAAACAATAATGATGGGGAATTTCAAAAATCATGTCGCCATATAAAAAAGTTTCATATATAAACTAACAACGAGTTTCAAACACTTATTGTTCTTCTTCAGGTTTACATCTATAAAAATACATATCTATGATAAGCTCATCAGATATGAACTGATGTTCTTAAAGCTCATAGATATGTATTTTTATAGATGTAAACCTGAAGAGGAACATTAAGTGAATAGAAACTAGATAGTTGTTGTTAAAATTCACAGACTATTTTCTTTTGTAAAATAAACTGTAATGTAATACTTTTTTTGTTTTGAAAATATATACTTCTGCCTATGAAAAAAATTTTAAATAAAAACCGAAACGTTGCAATTGAGAGTTTAATTTGAACCTGAAGAACTGACCAAGTCCCGATAAACTTTAGTTTTGTTTCTATTCTACGGTCGATACTTTTATCAATATTTATATATATATTAATTATCAAACAACAATATGAAATGGGAAAACAAGATTAAGATCTTTCAGCCGTAACAAGCGGTCTTTTTCAGAGTCAAAAACCCAACTGATTGCTGTTGGAAAAAATTCCCATTTCATATTGTGGTTTGATCATTGATTGTTATTTCACGTGTTTATGTGAAATCTTTATATATATATATATATATATTTGTAAAAGTTGGAAGTTGTCCTTCATTTAAACATATATTGTTAAATAACGCCCCATATTTGGACTGTATCTGTTTATTACACAATTTTTCCAGTTTGCAAAATTCCTTCCTCGTCTCTTCATTGAAACTATAAAGCTTATCACCAATATTGCTAGTCGACATGTTTCGAATGTACCACATTTAACAATATTTACCACGGTACCACGGTGCGTTATTTAACAATATATATATATATATATATATATATATGTGAGATTGAATTTACGGCCTAATGTTTTTTTAATTTTTTTTTTGGATAACTTTTCCGAAGCTCTTAAGAGTCTTTTAAATTCACGAGGAACTAGGTACATCAACTCACCATACATTCTGTTTTCAATGATTATATTTCTTCAGACGTTTCGGTCGTCTTCGACCATCTTCAGGGGGTAAAACGTATATACAATATCTTAAAACCTATTGAACATTGTTTAAAATACTTAAATGAATCACTCAAAGTTCATAACTACTAAATCAACCCCTGAAGATGGTCGAAGACGACCGAAACTTCGGAAGAAATATAATCATTGAAAACAAAACGTTTGATGAGTTGATGTACCTAGTTCCTCGTGAATTTAAAAGACTCTTAACGGCTTTGGAAAAGTTATCCAAAAAATTAATTAAAAAAACAATAGGCTGTAAATTCAATCTCACATGTATTAAGGAAGGACTGTTTCCTAAATATTCGATATATATATATATATATATATATATATATATATAAAGTTAAACTACATACAACAAACTAGTTGGAATCAGTGTTGCAATTTTATCATTTCTATATAAAATTTGTCAATTTTATGCAAACAGATGCATGACAGAATTGAAGGTTTTTTTTTTTAAATGGCTTAGCTTTTTATCAGTAAGTATTCCTCTTACCTGTGTCAGATGTTTTAGTATTCTTACCTTTTGTTTTTAACATCAAGAATATGAAAAAACCTTTGGCAACTCTAATTTCAATCTATGTTTTATATATGCTTTATAAATATGAGTTACATAATGACGTTAAACAGATAAATTTTGTTATTAAAAATCCTAATTTTTGATTAGAAAATTTGTTTATTTGAACAAATAGTTACTCTGCTAATCAGTTCATTTGATATCATTAATAAAGTTTTGAAGAAATCTCTGTCAATCATCTATAGTTCTAATTTTTAGAAAGCTATAATGTATAAAATATATAACACATGTATTCTAATATATTCAGATTAAGATGTCTTAAGCAGAAATGGCATGCTTAACCGCAAGCTTTGTTCTTTACATGTTATATGCGGACTTTTTCTTCATGACATCAGTCTCTAGCCCCCCCACCCCCCCAATATATCAGTGTTTTTCAAACGTTTTTACTTCAGGGTGCACCTATGAAATAATTAAAGCTTTGGTCTGCATCACTGATATTAATATGGAAAATTTAGTCCTGAAATTTCAAAATGGGAAAATGAGAGGAAATTAAAAGAAAAGAGATTTTTTTTTAAGAGACACAGAACTGATATCAGTAACAAATGATTTAAATCTCAAAGGAAAGGAAAACAGAAAGTATTATTCATTGCTGCTTAAAGATTTAAGAAATTTGCCTTCCAGTTCAAAATATCAAGTATCAGAGACTTGACTCAGACATGAAAACCACATACTTGGTGTTTATAATAAATAAAAATGATGCACATTTTTAAAATATATTTGTTTTATAAATTTAATCTTCAGTTATTTTGGGACGCACTTGGCTATCTGGGAGGGTGCACCATTTGAGAAGCACAGCGATATATATATATTAAAAAAAACTGTCATGGTGTAAAATTGGAATTCGCCATTTATTTACGAAAGATATAGTGTCAGGGATGCAGAGAATTTTTAAGCGCAGTTTTATAATATATATATATATATATATATATATTTTAATAAAGCTTGGTTAACCAAGCTTAGAAAACTGGAAAAATTAAATAAAAAACGAACGAAAATGAAGATCGGCATACTCTTTAATAAAACATGTCTTAATGAAGGTCTGCTCCCAAAATATACTAATATATATATATATATATATATTAATTTTGATATTCACTAGAAAATCAATTTTTGCCATTTCAATTCACTTGAAAGGGAGAGGTTAGGTCAGTGGTGACATACTCGTCTCTGGCCTGGTAGGTCTTGGATTCAATACCCATTGTGACCCTTGATTTATTCGCGTATGATGTGAATAAATCTGAGCATGTCTTCTCTCGGCTAGGTCAATAAACTGTTAGTACCTAAGCCTGCACGATGTTTGGTAACTGATAAAGATCCCTACTCTAAATAAATTTGAGTTAAGCAAAATTTAGGACACACAATGTATAAGATATTATTATTGACCGTCATATTTCGATGCAGACATTGCGAAACCGATCGGACGACTCCACAAGCGATAGACGAGTTATGACGTCTGTTGGTCATTAATCTCTATAGCACCAACAGTATGCATGTATTTCACAATGTATAATCAATGTTCATCGTGTGGTATCACAAAGGGCATACAATATATGTGTATCTCGTATACCCAGTATATGTGTTTCTTTCTGGGACTGCCACTGCAACCTAACAGAACCTTCATTCCACTTTTCCAATAAAAAAAACATTTAATTTTCAAATCCATTCTATTTTAAAATCATACTTATAACCCTAGTCTCATAGATGAATTTATTTTGATATTCGTTTTCTTTGTTAGTTTATTCTTAAAAGAATCTTAATTCAATTAAAATTTTACTCAGATACTCCTCAAAATATAAAAATAAACTTCTATAAGACGAGTTCCCCAGTATTTCAAACAGGAAAACCTGTCAAATTAATTATTTTTATTTTTGTTCACTAGTGCAAAACTGGAAAGGGATAGAAGTTATTATTAGATTGTTTCCGTATATTTTTCAAGTTTATCTCCTTAATTCTTATTTCTGTGTATCGTTTAAGAAATTAAACCTGCCATTTTATTATGTTTTGACATTCACACAGAATGCTTGAGATATTACTTCGCAATAATCTAATGACTTATTATTTGAATTATACTTTAGTACTTATTATATTATATTTGAAATGTATATTAGTTTATTTACTTTATAATATTATAAATCAACGGTCTTTAATGTGGTTAAAGAACCTAGTAGTCAACAGAAGACAGAAAGAAATCCTAGACTAAAGACATAGTCATATTGGAGTGGTCTTGATACGAAATTAGTAGCCTATACCAAATAATGGGTATTAACCATATAATATATTATTAATGATCAAACCACAATATGAAATGGGAAAACAAGTCTAAGATCTTTCAACCGCAACAAGCAGTCTTCGTCAGAGTCAAAAACCCAACTGACTTTGACGAAGACCGCTTGTTACGGTTGAAAGATCTTAGTCTTGTTTTCCCATTTCACATTGTGGTTTGATTATTGATTGTTATTTCACGTGTTTATGTGAAATCTTTATATATATATATATATATATATATATAAAATAAATGTTAATCAGGACCCGGTCAGTTCTTCAGGTTTTAATTAAACACTCATTGCTAACGTTTTGGTTTTTATTTAAAACCTTTTTCATAGGTCTATAAAATAGAGGAAATGTAAAAATAATACAATCATTCAAAAATCAAACATGTATAAAAAGCGCAAATTGTTTCTTTTATGTTATGCATTACATACATAAATATAAAAAACCATCATTACCTTAAAAACTCAATTTAGTATAAAATTTGAGATTTTTTGGTCACCTTTTTATTATTTTATTTTTATCCCTTCAAAATGCCACCCCCTGGCGTGAACCAGGGCAAATCATCCCTTTCCTTGTTACGCAACTGCTTATAATTTACCCTGCTTATATTAATTTTATAATTTCTTGTTTGATTTAACCTAAAAAAGCAATTTGAAAATAACTCGTGAAAATAAATATTTAAATTTTCTATACTAAGAACTTTATTATTTACTAAGGTCTGTTAAATGATAAGCAAAAGAATATCCTTTATTTAATTAATTACCTACCTCTATCTCATCTAATTGATGAGCATCAAACTTAACTCTTAACGCATAGCTTAACTCTTAACACATAGCTTAACTCTTAACACATATCTTAACTCTTAACGCATAGCTTAACTCTTAACATATAGCTTAACTCTTAACACATAGCTTAACTCGTAACACATAGCTTAACTCTTAACGCATAGCTTAACTCTTACTAATGTATTTATGGATTTATTATAATAATTATATTTTTTATTGGATATCCAATTTATCGAGCTTATTAGTTGTTAATATTTTGATTTTTTTTCTTAAATGTAATAAGAAGTTAGAAAAATTATTAAGTCTCCACACAAAAAAGTTTATTACAAGAAACTAAACAACGCGTTTCGAACACTTGATGATCCTCTTCAGGTTATATCTAGAAAAAAATATCTATGCATTTAAGAGCTTTGGAAATATTGGGGCGAATTAATTAAAATGAATACATCTGACACTATCGAGTGATAACGGGAATAATATTGAAATGGCTTAAATTGATCCTTAACTTAAAACTACATACTGAGAAATGTCTAATTTATACATAAAATGTATAAGATACATCTACAAATTTTTTTGTAGATATAATCTGAAGAAGAACATCAAATGTTCGAAACGCGTTGTTTAGTTTCTTATAATAAACTTTTTTTGTGCAAACTTAATAACATGAGTAAATACCACAGTATAAGAGATTGCACATTTAATGAAGTAATAACAATTATTGTATTTTTCTTGTATCTGTTTTGATTAAAACAGTTACATTTCAATGTATGAATAAATTTGATTTTCATGCTTTCGAAGCGTATTATTAGCATGTTCTGGTTCTTTATTCTATTGTATTAACTAATAATGGTCAAATAATGTTGAATATAGTTTGCTCTTCACAACAAGTACAATAAACTGACCCTTCACACTGTGACCTAAACAACAGTCTATTCAAGGAAACTCTATTATTGTTCCGTCATTGAAAACAATTCCCGACAATCAATACATACTTTAATCGCACAATGAGAACGATGTGGGAAGTTTTCATTCAAGAGTCACCTTCCTGGAGTAGAGTTGAATCGAACAATTGCAAAACCCCCTTTAGATTGCATTCTATTCAAACTTCAGTAATTATATATCAATGAAATAAAATCGCTTTAAAAACAAATCAGCTATTCTAGTCGTTAAATTTATAAACAGTCATTCGTATTTATCATTTAAATCAAACTACTGTTGCCTTTTGACAAATATTGATATTTTTAACTCATGAGCTATAGAAGCAGTTTTTGCTTGGTATTTACATATGACAGTGAGGAAAAAAAATCATTAAGTCTTCTCCGCAAGGATTTTATTTTACAACTCTTTTCAAACATACATTTTTGTCTGTTTTTGTAGTTGTACCTGATGATGAACACTAAGTGGTCGAGAGGCGTTGTAAAATAAAATCCTTATAGTGAAAACTTATTCTATTTTTTCTTGCTATTTATAAATTTAACATGAAATAAAAAATCATATTTATGAATTATTGATTAATACATAGAAATGAACTATGAATGATATTAGCTTCATGTTTGATAAATTTGTGATCCCAAGTAATCATTCCTTTAGACCAGGATTTACAAACATCTTCTGGTAAAAGTATTCTAAAATTTCATTTTCTATTCATTCCTTGTGCAATCTGTTATAGTATGGTATTTACTCATCATGGAGAGTTTCAAAAATTAAGCCTCTGCACAAAAAGAGTTTAATATCAAGACTAACAACGCGTTTTGGACACCTAGTGTTCTTCTTCAGGCTTACTTCTAAAAAATTCATATCTATGAACTTTAAGAACATCAGAGTGAATTACTTGAAATTGATATTGTATTCAATATATCGTATATATAGATTGCAATACAATAGATCATATATCAATAATCATATCTTGTATTCAATTTCAAATAATTCACTCTGATGTTCATAAAACTCATTTATATGTATATGTAAACTGTATTTTACTGTATTTTTTGTAAAATATGTATTTTATATGTAAACCTGAAGAGGAACTCTAAGAGTTAGAAACGCGTTGGCAGTTTTGCTATTAACTCTTTTTTTGTGTAGAGACGTAATTTTTGAAATTCCCCATAATTTCTTTTTCTACATTTGACCTGGTGTTTCAATAAAAGAACAGTAATATATATTAGAATAACTAATATGGTACATAAGTGAAAGTTCTCAATAAAGAATGTTGGATAATGTTTAACAGTAAATAATCTAAACATTTTTATAAATATATTATATGAAACTACGAGTATACGAGTATATACAAATCTGAAGTGTTGTGTGTCTGTTTGACTTCTAAAAGTGATGAAATAAGTCCAAGCTAAATTGGAGAGGTCTCAATAATAACTTGAAAATTATCTAGGTTACGTATCATTTTTAACAAAAAATCTCGACAAATTGGTCAATATTATTATTTTTATAACTTTTCTGTTTTTTTTTTAAATTTTACTAATGTTCATGAAGAAAAAAATGTGGTTAAACTATATTGTTAGCAGCGCAGAAGTTAATGTAATATAAATTGAGAAATTGATTAACTATTCGACTTTGTCATAAAGTAGTTCGTGGAACCGTTTAACTGATTTCAGATGTTGCTCTTCTTAAAGAAGGAATCAATGACTTCAAGGTGGACAAAGTCGTAAAGTAGTGGTACAACTCAAACACCAGTATACTTGATAAGAGAGTTAGTTCATTTCTTGTTGTTAACTAAGATTTGTTATTTTTGTTATTTGTTAAAATAACATTTGTTATTTTAAAAATGGAATAAATATGTTTAATAAGAGTAATAATTGAAAGGTAATCAACTGTTTTTGCGATATGTTTAACAGAAAGGTCACTGTGCTTATTAACCGTTTCTTTTTGGTTATTCATATAAAAGCTTAACTTTTTAGGAGCTAAATTCACTTTAAAAACATCATATTGGGTGCAGTCCAATCGATACATGCAGTTGCATGAAGTAGAGGAGGTATTGTGAGTAACAGGTTAGGTGTGGTTACTAAGAAAGGTGGTAAAAGGAGGAACAGGATTGATGATAGGGAGTCTATTCCTGAAATCAATATCATCCAGTGGTGTTGTACTCCAGTACACCACCACTGTACTCCAGTACAACACAACCTTACTCCAGTACACCACTACTGTACTTAAGTGCACCACAACCGTACTTCAGTACACCACCACTGTACTTCAGTACAATACAACCGTACTCCAGTACACCACCACATATTCTTGAACCGTACACCACCACATACCACCACCGTACTCCTGTGCTTCATTGCACCACAGCCGTACCCCAGTACACCATCACTGTACTCCAGTTCAATACAACCGTACTCCAGTACACCACCACTGTACTCCAGTACACCGCCATACCGGCAGTAATCCAGCACACTACCACTGTACTTCAGTACACCACCACTGTACTCGAGTACACCGCCACACCGCCAGTAATCTAGCACACTATCATTGTACTTCAGTACACCACCCCTGTACTCCAGTAAACCGCCATACCGCCAGTAATCTAACACACTACCACTGTACTTCAGTACACTACCACTGTCCTCCAGTAAACCGCCATACCACCAGTAATCTAGCACACTACCACTGTACTTGAGTATACCACCACTGTACTCGAGTACACCGCCAGTAATCTAACACACTACCACTGTACTTCAGTACACCACCACTGTACTCCAGTACACCGCCATACCGCCAGTAATCTAACACACTATCATTGTACTTCAGTACACCACCCCTGTACTCCAATACACCGCCATACCGCCAGTAATCTAGCACACTATCATTGTACTTCAGTACACCACCACTTTGCTCCAGTACACCGCCATACCGCCAGTAATCTAACACACTATCATTTTACTTCAGTACACCACCCCTGTACTCCAGTTACCTAGGAGAGTTTTAATTTCTCAAACTATCAATGATATTATCGTGAGAAAAAAAACGTTACCTAGAAAAATTGTAAAATTTCAAAATATCCACCTACTAGCATTACAAAAAAAAAAAACTATATTTTAGTCAGGAATTTAAGAAAGCATAGCAAGAACACAAGTAGGTCTAATGACCTCTGATGAAGTAAAGCTATGGAATTTGACAAGAAACCGGCTACTGTAACACTTTGGAAATCGTTGTTTAGAACATATTAAAGATTTTGTCATCTTGAAAGACTCCTATTTTAATGAGTTATCAATAAAAGTAATGTTATTAATTCTCTTTTTAAGAATTTTTGAAAAATAAACTCTTAAGCCTCAAAACATTTATCTAAAAATAGACATAGTGTTGATTCTAGCTTTTGCCAGAATGAGCAGAATAAAAATAGTGCTGAAATCCAATTCAAAATTGAAGAAGATGTAAATTGTAAATTTCTTCTTAAATGTGTTTATCTATAGAAACCCTAAAGAGTTATTTTGTAACAACGTAGATGACTTGATAATAAAAACTCTACTATAGAACTATAGTATAATGGTATTTGTGAATTTCGTGTAAATGTTGTCATAAAATATACACAGGCAGACTGGAAAATCATTAAAATTGCGTGCTAAACAACACCAATATTCCGTAATTAGAGGTGCGCAAACAAGAACTCAATTTTGGCATATAAACAATGATTTTCATGACATAAATTAAACAGAAGCTAAAAAGAATTGCGTATGAAAGATCAATGTTAAAAAATATCAAACCCTGTATAATTAGATTTAATAGATGAAGTATGACAAACATTAGAAATGCTTTATTCAAGTTACATTCAGTGTTAACAAAAGCAATAGCTTTTCCTACAAGGTTTGACAGCTTCTAAAATAAATTTTACTTATTTTTTCCTCAACACTTTTAACCTAACTTGCTTTGCCTAGCCATTAGTTCTGTTTACTTAATCTTTACGTGTCGTTCTACTGCGTGAGGGGAATATTTATTTCAGTTTTAGTAACTTCTATATGTTATTTGTTCTATTTTGGCAAGAAAGGAATTTGAGTTGTTGTTTGTTATTTGTTAATAATAAAGTAAAAAAATGTATTAAACAATTAAGAAAGAAAATACAAACGAAAAAAAACTAATAATTATAACAACAATAAAAACTAATAATGAAAAAATAAATGCCGTGCGTTATGAATCGTGGAAGGCATTTGACTTTAAATTAAGAATTAACCTAAATACGAATATATTTGTGTCTAATGGTATCCGTTAATCAAATACCTAATTTGCTTAACTGTTTTTGTGAAAGTAAATAAGATTGTAGTAAAGGGATATTCGGTTTTAATCTTGCAATAATATATTTTTTTTTTCTCCAAAGTAGTACTTCTACTTGGAGGGAGTTTATTGTAATATTTTCACATGCTCCATAATAATATTATAATATCTTACAGTCTCAAAGAACCTGTTTAGTGTAGGCTTAACTTTTTAACATCAGCTGGAGTATTACAGTAGGATTTTACAATATTTTATTACTCTTTTCTTCATTCGTTTGTAGCCGTGGTGTGAGAGGAGAGTAGTTCTATCAGTGCCACAGTTATTATCCCAGAATCTTTTTTTTTCTTCTTTATTTCTTTATCTTTAATGAAGTAAAGTGTTTACAGTGGTTTGTTCTCAGTTAACCGTGAAAACATCACTCATCACACATCACATCACAGTATTTTATTCAATCTGTGGAAGAAGTTATTTTTTTTATTTTTTGGGTTTTGCTATAATTTATATATTGTGTGATGTAGGGTTGTGAAGGTCATCTTTGGGTCGTCCATTTCGGGTGTATCTCGCAGACTTTTGTTTGTCTTTCTATCTTTCGCTAGGGCTTGTTGCTTCCAAGTTGCAGCAAAAGAGCTTTCACCTAAAAAAAGGCATCAGTCTGTTCTGTTGTTACCCGCGATATAGCTGAATAATCTGGGCGCGCGCAATAATACCAAAGTAGGAACTGTCAGTACTTTTGAAAATCAGTACGACTTAATGATATAAGAACTTATGCCAAATAAGGTAATTTAATTTAATTTCAAGGTATTCTCAGTACCATTCATCATCTAAGGATATGATTGCGACTAGATATAATTCAAAGAAAACTACGTTCTATTCCGAATATCAATAGTCAGTCGGGTCAAAATAACAGTCGGCTTCTCATGTAGCTATTTAGGTTGCAAAAGCCATCTTATGGGAAAACACCCATAGGTCAAAGATCGGCCCTTTGTTGTACTACCCAATGAGCATTCTAAATTGGGGATTTTAAATTTTACCTAACTCATAAGAGTTTGAAGTATGGATCATTGACAAACACATGACATAGGACAGTGTCAGAGGAGCTTGGTCAGCTCAGTGGTTAATGTACTCGTCAAAATAATAAATATGAAAAAAAACTTAAAAAGATAACTCTTTTGGGAAAAGTTGATGGTAAATATTTTAATATTTGCGATCTAATTACACTGTTTACAACGATTTTTTGATTTTTCAAAAACCGGGGTTCGATACCCGCCCCGCACTCGATTTACTCGAGTGGGAGCTGAATCAATCTAAGCACGTTGCCCTCAGAGAGGAGGTTAAATCCTCAGTCCCGAGCTTGTACGATGCCGGTCACTCCTTAAAGATCCCAACTCTAAATACACTTGAGTTAGACAAAATTTAAGACTCCCAATGTAGAATAAAGTAGGTAATGTGGTTTGCCCTTTACTAAAACGGGTGCCAAATTATAAATGAGTCACTATTTCTGTCCCTAGAACAACACTACAAGGTGAAAGGCTTATAAGTGAGTATATTGGAAAAGAAAGAAACAAACAAACATTGTACAGTTTCAGGGCAGATGGCTTGAAGTCCCACTATAAAATGCACCATCCTGATTTGATTTTGGTGGTATTGCTGATAAACCGAGGTACACATAAAGTCAAAACAGGCGTAACGTCCTTTCTGAAGGTCTCGACACGTTTAGAATTCGTCACCTCTCGCGTAAATATATCGACGTTCAGAGTGGGTATCAAACTCTGAATATACACAATGTCCATAAAGTCCTTGTGCAATTTAAAAAAATATAACTTTATTTGTATTTGCGATAGAAATAAACTGAAAAAAAAGATTAGAAAGAAGTAAACCTACATTTTTATCCAAAAACTAATTTTTAGTTTCCATAGCCCTCCATTTTTAGCAATTATAAAGGGTAATATGATTTTGCAGTTTACAGAAAACATGCACCAATTGATTTACAGTAATCCGTAAAATAACATTAGTTATTTTAGCTTTCAAATCTTCAAATAAACTAGATTTGGTTGTAGAGAATTGTTTTCACATACCTCCATATAGATAGATTACTAGAATTGTTTTCACATACCTCCATAAAAAAAATCTCACGGAGTTAAGTCTGGCGACCGTGGAGATGAATGAAATAGTCAACCTCTTCCGATTCATCTGTTAGGAAGTTCGTGATTTAGAGTTGTTTAGAAGAGGTTACCACCTAACGGAGGTAATGTAGATAAAATTTTAATAAAACCTTAACAAATATAGCTTTACTTCTCTTTAATCCTTTTTAAATATTATTTCTATCCCAACTACCAATAAGGGTATAATTTTTTTTAAAACTCACCCACACTTCATGGACACCCTTACCACTCCATAGGTGAATAAGTAAGCCTTTGCTACCATGACCTCTGTATAGTTTGGTTAGCTTTTCACATGCTTTAGCGCAGTCTCTACCTATGGAAGGTAATTTTAATTTTTTTTTTTAGTGTAAGTAAATTCTCAACCTAGATCAGAGGTTCTCAAAGTAGGTTCTACGGAACCCAGGAGTTCCTGAACGGACTGCCTGGGGTTCAGTGAAAAACATTTAGTAAAAAACATTTTTCTAAAATTTTTTTTTTTGGGTATTTCTAATTTTTTCTATATTTCTTGTGAATCATGAAACCAAATAATGTTTATATCTATATATACCCATAAGTAGAAGTGGTCTAAATTTTATTCATATTTCGGATGAATCACTAGTTTTTGAAACTATCTGATTCCCGAATTTCCTGCTATTGCAAAAGTAGACTTCACATATTGCTGCCATTTCCCACTACCTACTTATGTGAAACTGGATTTTTCCTTGAAACTGCCATAGAAACCAAATACTGAAGTAGACTTAATGCTGGGGCTAACTTGAGAATCAAACTCTCAACTATAAAGCCAAAAATGATTACAAAACAAACTCCGTGTTAAAATTGCTAGTAATTCTATTTTATGCACATGTGGAAAATATGAAAATTAAAATCTTTTAGTTTTGAATTTCTATTCGAAAAATACACATAGTAGTAATATTACTTTTTTAATTGTTTTTTTGAGCATACATACTATTTAAAAAGGTAAAAGACAATATTTATATTATGATTGTATAAAATCATTAGAATCATGGGTTTCCGGGAAAGTTACTGGAACCAAAAAGGGTTCCGCGTCGAAAAAAGTTTGAAAAACTCTGGTCTAGATGATTCCACATACCACATGTCCTGCTGAGTTTACAGAGCATTGCCTACAGTTGATCGATGATATTCAGATATTTATCCTGAAAGGTAATATTAAATTCAATTATTCCTTTCAAGCATGCCACGTTACATTTCATTAGTATTCTTCCATTTCATACTTCTTTGATATTCAATAAACGTATTTTTTTGTTCCTTCTCAGAGTAATGAAAACAGTTAATTTCAATTGCAGAAATCTCCAAACCGCTTTATTCAGCCAAAGTAATGAATATGAAAAAGCCTTTAAAAGACACCCTTTTTTTGGAAAAAAGTTGAAAATATTTTAAAATTTACAATTATAACTACATTGCCTAAAACGATATTTTGATTTTCAAAATGCATAGTAAACTTTTAATTTGATAAATTTCTTTTATAGAACATTTTTTTCACACTTCTACTTACTTTTATAAAAAAATTTAAAAAATCAGTAGTAGCCTACACTCAACTTTACTATAAGTAAACATAATATCAAACTCGCTAAACACCAACTGCTGTTTTGTGATGTTTAAATTTAAATCAATATGTATCATTTGTTTACATTTCGGTTGTAATAATTTATTAGCTATAATTAGCGTATAGTCAGTGGCGAATCTGATATCTTATTGAAATTAGTAAACTGAGGGCCTGAAACTCATCAGACCCATAGGCTCTGTAGTCCTATCAAAGATTCTAGACCGTAGAGTGTACACAAGCTTTCGGTTAAAAGGTAAACAGCCTATAAATTTCTATTTGACTATAAATAAACTTTGTAACGTAGTGCAGTCAGTTATTATGTGGTATTTACTCATTATAAGGTAAAAAAGTTAATGAAATAGTCTCCAAATATAGAAATTTATAACGTTTCGAACACGATGTGTTCTCCTTCCGGCGTTAACCAATGATATGTGCCTACCTACGGTACAATAGTTGTACTACAGACACTCATCTTTGGTTATACCTGAATATTTGTGCATGTTTGAAACGTGTTGTTTACATTTTAAATTTCTATATGTGGCGACCATTTCATTAACTTTTTTAACCTAGAATGAATAAATAATCGAGATTTGGAAGTACTATTTTACCCTGCCAATAATTCATGAATTTTTTTTTAGTAGTACTGCGAAAAACGTAAAATTTCATACAAAGAACAGAGCAGAAAAATTATTTATAGTGGTTCTCTTAATTAAATAACATTTTAATTAAACAATTCATTAAAATATGTAATTAAGGCACTTTGAATTTTATTTTCCCGTGTTAAAGACTCAAAAGGTGCTGTTAATTATTCAATTAATTGTATATGTAATTTTCAAGTAATTCACTCTTATGTTATTAAAGCTTAAAGATATGTATATTTTTTAGATTTATACCTGAAGAAGAACACTAAGTGTTCGAAAGGCGTTGTTAGTTTTTAACATTAAGCTCTTATGTGTTGAGACGTAATTTTTGTTGAAATTCCCCATTATGAGTAATTGCTATGCTATAACTGATTGCACAAGTAATAAACTATTTAGAGGAGATCATTGAAACATGTGAAAAGCCTTCAAACAATCAAAGACACATCAATAGATAAAAATAAAAAAAAACATAAAAACACAGCTATAATATTTACATTTGTTTATATCAAACGATATCTTGAAGATGCTTTTCTAAAGTACATCGACATTTATATCACATAAATATAATTTTATGGTAAACAAGTTAATGAAATAGTCTTATTAAGTTTAATAATATAAACAACACGTTTCGAACACCAATTGTTCTTCTTCAGGCATCAACTAATAAAATACAATGGCATCAGAGAGTTATATATGTCTTTATTTTCTAAAATAAAATAAGGAAACGGGGGATGTACTTACCCAAGATTGAGTTTCTGTGGTACAACTGACTAGATATAGAATAAAGTGGGTGGGATATAGAGTATACATCTGTTTACTCTACAATGAGTAAATACCACACAACACCTTTGACTTAAATTAATGATCTAATATAATGACTAATTAATTAGTCCAAATTAATGACTTAAATATAATGACCTCAGCTCTTACCACCACCAAGTATAGTTCATTCTATATTACACTTAATTATATTTAATTAATTCACTTAATAGCTTCAAAAATTCTTGGAATATTAAAAGAGTTCATATGAAAATATCAATTAAGAAATTCTAATTAAGTACTTAACTAATGAAGGTTTAAAAGCCCTTGAAAGAATTGATCGTGCAGTTAAATTAGACATAATCTTGAAAAGAAATCCAAAAGGGATCCGCCTGATTGGTTTTAATATAATTATCATGTCAACTACAACTTCTATTTCTGTATAGTAGATACCAAATACAGATAAATAAATATAATCAAATCAAATATAATCAAATAACCTGTATTTGATCGTTTTTTTAATTTTTTTTTAAATTTTATTGTAGCACATTGTATTACATTATTAATTATACTTTTTGTACAATAATTATTGTTTATACATTATAAAAATGTAATTCTTTTTTTAAAATAAATATTTTTGTCGTGAGAAAATCAATAATAATATAATCTTGGCTGAATAATGTATTTATGAAATGTCTTGCGATTAAAATATTTTTTTCTGTATATTCAAGTAACTCAATACTGAATTTAGTAAGAGTGTATTTTATCTTTTTTCTGTGTCGTGTTTTGTGTAATTTAAAGTTTTATAAGTCCGTGTGGACCGTCTCTTCAATTTAGTATATATAATATATATATATATGTTGAATGCCAGATCAGATATTGTAAAAGACGAGCCAATCCCTGTTACGTATTACTTTGGGCACTTCTTATTGGTTGTGGGTGTTTATTCGTTGAACACGTTTCTCCTTAGCACACTCCGTCTGCTCGGCCGCCTCAGCCTTCACTCCGGGAGAGGGCTCACAGTCCCTACTTAATTTTCCAATAGAGTTGGATGAAGGTCTTGGCGTCCTGGCTTGGAAGTGTACCTCGTCGAACTCGGTGTTTACTATGGGCTTAGTGGACTTCATTAGAAACTGGTTGTTGGTGTTTTCTGTAAATTCTATTGATGTGGGTGTATGTAGACCTTTTCCCCGTCGGTTTCTTAACACGCTTGGCCGCATCCGCCATCCTTCCTGGAGAGGGCTCGCAGTCCCTACTTTAATTTCACAGAGGGCAGGAATGGCATAGGCGTCCTCACGCAGAAGAGTTCCTCGTAAGAATCTGGTCCGGGCTATGGGCATTATGAGTTGAAGTTGAAGTTGAGTGTGTGTGGCGTTAGTCATTAGACCCCTTTACTGCAGTGTTTTCTTGAAGAGTGCGTGGCGCCTTCCTCGTGTCGTTGCGACCGGTTTCGACCGTTCCTCGGTCATTCTCAAGCTGGTGGGTGTAGTTCCTGGCTGGATTGTGCGTTATTATATGTTGAATGCCAGATCAGATATTGTAAAAGACGAGCCAATCCCTGTTACGTATTACTTTGGGCACTTCTTATTGGTTGTGGGTGTTTATTCGTTGAACACGTTTCTCCTTAGCACACTCCGTCTGCTCGGCCGCCTCAGCCTTCACTCCGGGAGAGGGCTCACAGTCCCTACTTAATTTTCCAATAGAGTTGGATGAAGGTCTTGGCGTCCTGGCTTGGAAGTGTACCTCGTCGAACTCGGTGTTTACTATGGGCTTAGTGGACTTCATTAGAAACTGGTTGTTGGTGTTTTCTGTAAATTCTATTGATGTGGGTGTATGTAGACCTTTTCCCCGTCGGTTTCTTAACACGCTTGGCCGCATCCGCCATCCTTCCTGGAGAGGGCTCGCAGTCCCTACTTTAATTTCACAGAGGGCAGGAATGGCATAGGCGTCCTCACGCAGAAGAGTTCCTCGTAAGAATCTGGTCCGGGCTATGGGCATTATGAGTTGAAGTTGAAGTTGAGTGTGTGTGGCGTTAGTCATTAGACCCCTTTACTGCAGTGTTTTCTTGAAGAGTGCGTGGCGCCTTCCTCGTGTCGTTGCGACCGGTTTCGACCGTTCCTCGGTCATTCTCAAGCTGGTGGGTGTAGTTCCTGGCTGGATTGTGCGTTATTATATGTTGAATGCCAGATCAGATATTGTAAAAGACGAGCCAATCCCTGTTACGTATTACTTTGGGCACTTCTTATTGGTTGTGGGTGTTTATTCGTTGAACACGTTTCTCCTTAGCACACTCCGTCTGCTCGGCCGCCTCAGCCTTCACTCCGGGAGAGGGCTCACAGTCCCTACTTAATTTTCCAATAGAGTTGGAATATATATATATATATATATATATATACCAGATGAGTAACATGGAGAGCAAAGAATCGCACTTACAAAATCAAATTTTGGGGTAAAGTATCTTCAGAAAAATAGAGAAAGGAAGATCAAGAACGTTGTTGAAGCAATGTTTCCCTTTCTCTTTTCTCCTGAAGACTGCAAATTTGAGTTCGTAAGTGTGTTTCTTTGCTCTGTGTGTTACTTTTCTTTGAATCTGAACTGGTGTTGTGTCCAGTTTGGATCGTATTTCCGTTTATTACGTGAATATATATAAATATATGAATATATATATTTAATATATATATATGAATTTTATATATATATATATATATACATATATATACTTAAAATAAACTGTGAGATATAGAAAAAAACATAACAAAGAGTCATTTTTCAATATTTTGACCGTCAAATCCGTCAAGTTGACTGTTCTCTCTCCGTCAATTCACTTCTTCTCCTGAGGACGACCCCATAACGGTTTAAATATTGAAAACTGAGTCTTTGTGATATTTCTTTCCATGTGTCACAGTTTATTTGAAATGTACTCTGTCCTGCCGGACCGTTTTTCGTTTATCAGGTATATATATATATATATATATATATATATAAAGATTTAGCATAAACACGCGAAACAAGAATCAATGATCAAACTACAATATGAAATGGGAAAAAAAGACTAAAGTCTTTCAACCGTAACAAGCGGTCTTCGTCAGAGTCAAAACTCAATAGGGTTTTTGACTCTGGCGAAAACCGCTTGTTACGGTTGAAAGATCTTAGTTTTTTTTTTCCCATGTCATATTGTGGTTTGATCATTGATATGTATATATACATAACAGATTCAATAATATATCGACCATATATTCAAATATATATATAATTATATATAGTAATATATATATTCAAACATATATAAGTATTTGTATATTTGTAAAATATATACACTTATACAATTGTTTGCTTATGAAGATTTTTAAAAAAGTTGTAATTTTTAACATAATAAGATTAAATGAAAGTTATAATTATATTAAGTTAATGAGGTTGTATTAATTTGTAATTAAACTTTAAAAAAATACAAAGTATTAGTGTTATAGTCAATTAAGAAGATAACAGGAAAAAAGATAAAATTTTAATCTTTTAATCATTTTTTGCATTTATTCACAGTTTTCTTCTTTACTTTATTATAATACTATTTTTTTTCACTTTTAAATTTAACTATAACTTAATATACCTAATTTATTTAATTTAATTTAACCTTGTCATGTAAGCTTTCATTGTTTAGTCTATTTTTTATATAGAATTTAGTTTATAATCTGTTTAGCCTTTGTACCTTTTTATTATTCCTTAAGTGTTATATAATATATATTTTAAATTACTTCACCTTTTTTTAAATAACTAAAATAAGTCGACCATTTCATAAAATATTCTACAAATAAATGGAACTTCTAGAGATTTTCACATTTTAGTAACGTTAATACAGTATTAACATTTTGCTACGAACGACCAACGACCAACAATCCTTTTCGCGCACTGCAGTGCGCGTTGTAATTAGCAGTTCCAGGTCACGGACCTACTACTGCTGAATTATAACACTGCTGTTTTTATGGAGTCAGTAAGTAATTGTCTGTAGTCTTTTGTTTGGTATTCATTTTACATTATTTCGTGGCCGCCTTGTCTTCTTGAAACGTGAAATGTTGTCGGTCTAGGGTGTGGCTTTATGTTTCAACAACAGCGTCTATGATGGATATGACTCTATGTGGATGTGACGGATGTTGGGAGTTCTTTGGGGTAGACTCTGAACAAGGGGGGTTTGGATGTAGTGGGATTTTCGTGTTCTCATTGGCCACCAGTCGGTTTGTGAATTCGTCAATTGATTCTAACATAAGGTCTCTTTGAATATCCACATTTCTGGCATACCAAGATGCCCCAGCCCTAGGGCGGGCACATTTATTTTGAACTACTTGTATCAAGGTTTTATTTGTCCTTACGGCTTGTAACCAGGTCAAGCATCCATAAGTAATGCTAGCCCTAATTACCACCATATAAATAAGATCCTTTACTACCCGTGGAGTATTCTTTGACTTCAGGATAGGGTACAAATTTGACATTAGTACCAGACCCAATTTGTATCTATTTTTTAGATGGTGTTTAAAGGTGAGTCGGATGTCAATTATTATACCTAGATATTCAACCTGGATTTTATAAGGTATGCTAAAGTGCTACTGTCATGAGGTAAATGAATAAACCATAGTCTCACACTTGAGTAAATATCATAGAATTACGGATTGCATAACTTATAGCTCATTGTAGGGTAAAAAGTTAATGAAATGGCCCCATATATAAAAATTTTAATCGTTTAAACCACCCGTTTCGAACACGTAGTGTTCTTCCTCAGGCATTAACTAAAAAATACAGTGATACTAGAGAGTTATCTATAGTATACAGTAAATATAGTAAACATAAAAATAAAATAAAATAAGGAAGAGAATACATACGAACCTAAGGGTGAGTGTCGGTGGTACAACTGACTAGGAATAGGATGGACGTGGGTAGGGTATGGGGTACATCTGTTTCATATTAGAAGGCAGTCACTGACACTCACTCTTAAATTCGTATTCTCTTCCTTATTTTATTTTATTTTTATTTTGTACTATATTTACTGTATACTATAGATAACTCTCTGGTGTCATTGTATTTTTTAGTTAATGCCTGAGGAAGAACACTACGTGTTCGAAACGCGTTGTTTATACCATTAAAATATTTATATGTGGAGACAATTAACTTTTTACCTTACAATGAGTAAATACCACATAATAAGTGATTGCACTACGTTAGAATTATAAATTTCTGTTGCTACTTTAACATAAAATGATGGGTTAATGAAATTTGACATTTTAAAGAATAATAATTTGAGATATTATACGTTTTAGTAGAATTTAGATCAAATTTTCAAGAAGAAAATCTTCGAAATATTTGTTTTAAAGAATAAATCGCTTTTGATGAATTAACTGAAGAGATATTTGGCAATAAAGTGAAGTTAAGGGATGAGAAAATCCATTTTATGAGTGTCCAGTAGTTTATGTAAGGTGAAGAGTTAGTGCTTGGAAAACCTTTGCTATGGAGGGCGGCTTTAGGAGGATAAAAGTTGAAGATGCATGTCTGCCGTGTAGGCCTAAATAATGCAAGATCACGTATCTCTCAAATAGCTGAATCCCTGTTCAGCCTGGAGTGCATATAAACCGACTTGTATAGCTTTGAATCTGATTAATAGAAAAGAGGAAAAAAAAACACTACTTTTAGGTATTTTACCATGCTAACTTTAAGAATCTCGGATTATATTTATGTTTAAATGATATACAAGTGAAATCACTGTGTTTTCTTAGGTAGGCTTATATGAATCCAATTTCTTTATCACATCTTAATGGAGTTTTCGTACTGGAGTAAATAGATAAAACAAAGAAGCCTTTTTATTCTACGTTTCGAACACTTGGTGTTCATCGTCAGGTAAACTTGAAAGAAGGAGCAACCAGACTGTTTGGAAGTGAATGTTAGACTCTTCGGTTCTCCACTACTTCCTTTGGAAATTTACCTGATGATGAACACCAAGTGTTCCAAACGCGTGGAATAAAAATGCTTCTTTTTTGAGTTGAAACTTCATTTTAACCATTTACCCCAGTATGAATAAATACCACACTATTACGGATTGCACCACTAATGAGTTAATGGAGTTGATGAAAGCGTTGTTTAAAAAAACATAAGTGAATATGCTTTTATGTTCTAATTTGGAGCTGCTATCTTTTATTAACTGTAATCATGTTAGGTTAGATTGAAGTGGCAATCCCAGAAGCGAATACACATAAGCCAAACATTAACCCTTTGTGGTACTACACAGTGATGATTGAATCTACATTGAGAGTCCTAAATTTTGTCTAAATCAAGTGTATTTAGAGTAGCGATCTTCAACGAGTACCTGATATCGTACAAACTAAGGGACCGACGGGTTAACATCCTCTTCTGAGGAACGACGTCCTCAAAGTTATTCATCTCTCGCGTGAAATAAATCGAGTGCCAGAGTGAGTATTGAACCCCGGATATACTATTCCAGAGCCGAGCACATTGCCTATGGGCTAACTTCGTCTCCCTTCTGGGCCAAATAAATATTATATTTATTTATTGCGTTATTCTACCAATGGGTATAGGTTACACAGTCCCTCTGTGATATAAGAATAGTGACAGAAAACATTAGTCTCACTTTGCAGTGAACTCCTGTTCCATTTCTATTTCTGATTTTTTTGGTGGTTAAGTGTTGGTTTTTTCTATTATCTGCTACTGATATTGATTTTATTTTACTTGATAATATCATTTGTCTTCTAGGAAAAGTAGCCTTTGTCTTTATATCAATGGGGGTACATGCTGCACAGTTCCTCTTTATTAAAAGATGTTGACACTCAACTCCAACTTCTTCACATAGAGACTCCTTCAATGATCAAACCACAATATGAAATGAGAAAACAAGACTAAGATCATTTAACCGTAACAAGCGGTCTTCGTCAGAGTAAAAAACCCAACTGAAACACTAGATGCAGAAAACATCTAGTGAAATCTTTTTATGGAGACCCCTTCAAGTTATTGGTTTTTGTTGAATTCCTCTTCTGTTTGTTCTGCCGATTGTTCATATTACTATTGATAGATGGTTGAAGGTGGAAAATTTTGCACTGTTGACCTGGTGGTGGTATTTGCGACATGTTTATTGCATTAATGCAATAAATAAACACCACAAACTTGATAATAAATAAGTTATCAAGCGTTAAAGATGTGTAGATGAATACATCCAGTCATGAATGGCAAGTGATAGTTTAATCCTGTTCATAAAAAAATTTGCATATTCTTATTGTTCTTAAATGGAAACAAATATTTTCTTAAAGATATCACAAACAATATTTTTTCCGCATTCTCACCAGAAGCTTATCCGCAAAGATTATTCTTTTCATTGAAAGTATTTGATGTTAAATTCTAACCATCTGTTAAAATAGAAGTAAGTATTAATCGAGGTTTCAGTCAGTATTACAGGATGAAATCAAACTTTCAATTTCCAACATGTCAGTTTTATTTAAAACCTTCTTTGTAAGCTTACATCATAAGCAATTTTTTTTACATTGTAGTCCTGTGAGATAGGTTTTCAGTAAAGCAGAAATGTTAGAATTTGAGAGTTTGATTTGAACCTGTAATACTGATTGAATCCCGATTAATATTTACTTCTGTTAGATACAAATATGCGCATATCTGATTCATGTTGAATTCATGACTTGTGCAATCTTGTTATAGCGTAGTATTATTTATGAAGGGGAATTTCAAAACTAAATAAAGTATACACACAAAGGAGCTTTATGTTTAAAACTAACAAGGCGTGTCGAACACTTAGTATTCTTCTTCGGGTTTGCATTTGCACTGTTAAGGTTGTTACGACAACAGGGATCTAAGAAGGGTCCAATCAATTGAATGATTGTTAAAATATGTGTGTTATGATTATAAAACATAACTCTCTTCAATATTTCGATTTCATCGTCATCAAGAAAAAAAAAAGATGATGTTAAGTTCTGCTTGGCTAGGAAACAGTAACTCTTTGCTTTTTGCCAACTAAACATAACTCATCTCTTTCTCCTCTTCTCTTTCTCCTGTTTACGATAAGGTGGAAATATTGAAGTGAGTTATGCGTTGTTTCTACGTGCTCTTTTCTTGTAATCATTTTTTATGATGACGAAATCCCGAAATATTTGTCATGTCTATCACTACATTAATGAATAATTGAGAATCACGTTAGGCCAAGTTCTAAAAGTATAATGTAGTGCAATCAGTTAGAATGTGGTGTTTATTCATTGTAGGGTAAAAATCTAATGAAATGGTCTCCACATATAAAAATTTAATGATATAAACAACGCGTTTCGAACACGTAGGGTTCGAATACTACGTGTTCGAAACGCGTTGTTTATATCATTAAATTTTTATATGTGGAGACCATTTCATTAGATTTTTACCCTACAATTCTAAAAGTCTATTTAAAAATCCAGTTATATCTAGTCCACCTGTGGATAGACCTGATCAAGCCAGGAAATAATTACATCAATTATCAATTAATACTTGAACTGAACAGGTACATCAACACCTGCATTTATATCCAAAATATGACAAATTTTCCTGAAAAGTTTTAACTTTTTTTTTTAAAAAATATTTTAACATAAGTAAAACATATCAAACAGTTTTACAGAAAATGATGATTAAATCCTCAGAGGATTTTTAAAATCAGTAGTGTTTAGCCTTAGCTTGTATTCCAACTGACTGCAAACATAAAATAATTAACAATGAATGCCTTAATGCAGTGTTTTCAAACAACAGAGAGGGAGAGGGAGACTGAGAAAGCGTTAATAATAAATAAATTCCATATTTTATTATTCATTTGTCAACCTAGTTCTTTTTTTTCACCAGCTGTGTTCTAAGTCTCTTTCATATCAATGTTTTCATTCTATTTATAAAGATGAACATTTTTCTTAAATATTTAGTATTTATAGAGAGAATATATGAAATATAAAGTTTTTACAATTTACTTAATTGTAATATAATATATATTTGAAATCATTTATCATCAATCTAATTATAGCATTGATTCTGATTAGTTATAACAGCTCTTTCCTTCTATCTAACTCTCTTGGGATTCTCTTCGAGGACAGAGACAGTCAAAGATACTTCTCAATAAGTTTGAGAATAGGCAAATCTTGTATTATATGGAAAGGAGCGGGAACAATCTAAGGATTTTAACAAGTCACTGCAAACTTAAAGGCTATCTGCGAAGAATGAAGGTAGATAGTTTTTGCAAATTCTTCAAGAAAGAGGAAGAAACATAGGGAATAGTGGAGGAGTGGGAATAATCTAAGGATTTTAACCGGTTTTCTGAGAGGTCACTGCAAACTTAATAGCCATCTGCGAAGAATGGGCATTATCAATAATAGTTTGTGCAGATTCTGCAAGGAAGAGGAAGAAACACCGTTGCAACTGCTGGCTGACTGTCAAGCAACTTTGCTTCAAAGAGGCAGGTGCTTTGGAATACTCAACAAAACTATGGAAGAACTTTTACTGTTAGATCCAGCAAAAGTGCTGAGCTTCTTGGAGGCACTGCAGCTAACTGGGGTACTATAGTACAGAAGGAGAGAAGTACAATAGTTCATAGGACGCAGTGCTATAGTCAATCTCAAATAATAATAATTATAATAATTTAACCCCCACCAAGCGATCATTCATTTTAAGGACAATAGCAACTATCGTTGCATTTTTTATGGAATCCAATATAATAATATTTTCTTAAAATAGAATATTTTTCAAACATTATTTTCACCAATCATGTTCAAGTGAAATCTACTATTCAACAGGTACTACACTAAAGCTATAGATATCTTGGTTCGATACATCTACAAGTTATTCACATAGGTTAATCAAAGACAATATGAGTATTCTTTTTTCGTCTTTGTTTTCAAGATGAAAAAATTAAATCGATTTTCTTTTAAAAAAATGAAAAGATGTTTAAATAAGAATCATTTATAAATGCTGTTTATTTAAATTATTATCAAATTTTTTTTGCATATTGTATAGTTATCCGCGTCCAAGCCACAATAAGAAATGAGAAAAAAGACAAAAGATCTTTAAACCGTATTCGCGGTCTTCCTCAGAGACAAAGCTCAACTAAAGAAGAAATACATAAAAGAAATCATGTTATGCATATCTCATTTTATTTATTTTACAAATTACACATTATTGTAAAAACAATATTTTGTTCATTAAACTTCCTTTCTTAAATGAAACATATGATTTTTTTTAGTGATTTAAATGATTAACTCGATATACTTTTTTTGATGATTCTCTGGTTTATACCCATTACAGTACATGTTTTCCTTCTCTGGACCACATATATTTAATACTATTTTTCTTTTTTATCGAGGTTTGGTCTAGCTTCAATAATACAACACCTTTAAACCGAAGTTTCGTCTATATTTGTAGACATCTTCAGGGCTACAGATTAAATTCTGTTTTGATGTAGCCCTGAAGATGTCTACATATATAGACGAAACGTCGGCTTAAAGGTGTTGTATTACTGAATCTAGACCAAACCTCGATAAAAAAGAAAAATAGTGATATAATAATTACTAAATTTCAATTTAATTTATGTTGTATAATCAAATTAAATTATATTATTACTATATAATTATTATTTTTTTTTTTTTTTTTTTTTTTTTTCCCCACGGGTAGTAACCCTACCATGGGGGAGTTTATTATATTATATATTAGTATGCTCCGCTTTTGGCATAACATACTTTTCTTACATATTATTTACATATTTTGTAACTATGTATATTATTCTAATAACATGTTATGTATATATATAATTAGTTCTTAAACATTATTTCGTACACACGAAAAATAAACTTATTGAAGTGTATTATGATGTCTTCACTGATTAATTTATCCTTTTTCATCGGCCAGTCTTTTGCTGTGGACATCACTGTTTTGATCAATTCTGCTCTTGGTTGGTCCAGTGTTGGACAGTCGTATATCAGGTGGTCTACTGTTTGTAAATGTGTTCTTGTGCAGTCACAATGTCCGTTATTTTCTATTGTAAATCTATGCAAATACTTTTTAAATTTCCCATGTTCTGTTAAAAATTGTGTTAGTTGCCAGTTTGTATTGAGTTTTTTGTGTTTCATCCGGTGTTCTATTGTGGGGAAATATTCTTTTGTAATGAGTCCTGTTGTTGAAATTTGCCATTGAGTGTCCCATTGGAGTTGACTTTTGGTTCTTGCCCAGTATTTTAAGTATGTGTAGGGGTATAAGTCGTATTCTGTGGGGATATGTTCGTCTGTTGCTGCTTCCTTGGCCAGGGCATCCGCTCTTTCGTTGCCCTCAATACCACAGTGAGCCTTTACCCATGTGAATACTATTTGGTTTTCCTTGTTTAGAGTCGACAGAACATGCTCAATTTTATGTTTGATTGGGTGGTGGTTCCTGCAATTGCTTAGGATGTCTAGGCTTATTTTACTATCTGTATTTATTCTTATTCTTTTATTGGTTGTTCTACATTCCTGTACCCATTCATTTATCCATTTTAGGGCTTTCAGCATGGCTAGTAGTTCAGCTTGATTGTTTGAGCATTTTCTTGCCAGCCGAAATTTCTTTTCTGTAATTACCCGATGGCTTTCGTAGGCTACGAAGGAGCAGCCTACATTGTGTTCAATTTTACTGCCATCTGTATATATTTCTACTTCGCATGGTATGTTGGAATTGACATTTATATTTGTTTGTATTGCTGGGTGGTGCCAGTATTTAGGTTTGACTGGTTTCTCTAGGTATTTCCCGTTCAAGTCTCCTACTACTCCTCCTTTGGAGACAACATGTATAGTTTTTAGCTCTTCAGCTTTAATATATATTGGGGTAATTCCCGCTATCACGCATGAGGCATTATATGAAATAGTTCTGTACCCTTTGATCATTCTGATGGCCATCAGCTGCTGTACTCTTTCCAGTTTTGCCCTATTCCTTTTCTTTTTCAGTGCATTGAACCACATCGGTACGCAGTACCGGTAATAATATATAATTATTATTGAAACTGTTTAAGACAAATAGGGTTTGACAGAGGTTTCGAAGACATATGTATTTGCATTAATTAGTAAAACATATGTTTTACTAAACATATATTTAAATAAGCCTATATAAAACTTTTAAAAACCTGGAATTTATGTTTTTTTTTTAAAAAAATAATTTAATCTAGATAAGCGAAGAAGTTGACAATGACACAATTGAACGGAATACACAACAGTACTTAATATGGGTTATTTGCCGTTGCATCTACATCGTGCTTGATCACCCTCTCTCTTTCCTCCTGAAGACGGGTTTCCCGAAGATTTGAGTTTGTAGTAGTGTTTCTTTACTCTATGTCTTAGGTTAGGTTAGGTTGCAGTGGCAGTCCAACAACACACTTAGGCCAGGCATTGGCCCTTTGTGATACCACACAATGAAGATTGATTCTACAGTGGGAGTCCTAAATTTTGCCTAACTCAAGTGTATTTAGAGTAGGGATCTTTAACGAGTACCTGACATCGTACAGGCTCGGGACCGACAGTTTAACGTCCTTTTCCGAGGGACAACGTGCTCAGATTTATTCACCTCCAGCGTGATTAAATCGGGGGCCAGGTGGAGTACTCTATGTCTTATTTATTTTTCTTTGATTTTAAAGTCGTATTCTGTCCAGTTTGGATCATGTTTCTGATTTTATAGTAATATTGCTTAAAGAAATTTAATTGAATAAATAACGAGAAATTAGTTTAGTAATGAAAGAAATCATATTCAAAATTTCAATTGTAGACTTTTTAAGGTAGTGCAATCTTTTAAAATATTATATTGTGTTTATTCATTACATGGGTAAAAGATTTAATGAAATAGTCTCCACATATAGAAGTTTAATAATATAAACAACGCGTTTCGAACAAGTAGTGTTCTTCTTCGGGTATTAACTAAGGATGAGTGTCTTTGGCACAACTGTGCAGACACTCATCCTTCGTTATAATCTGAGAAGAACACTACGTGTTCGAAAAGCGTTGTTTTATATTGTTAAAGTTCTATATGTCGAGACTATTTCATTAACTTTTTTACCCTACAATTCTAGACTTTTTTTTGAATTTTTTTTTCTTTTCAATTTTTGAAAATCTAATAATACTTGCTTTATTAGTCGATATTATGAAGTGGTTTACACGTCTTGCTTCACTGTGAGTATCTCAAGCAAGTACCTGTAGCGTGACTACCTTCTCTTTATATACCATTTCTGGCTCATCATTATTCCACTTACCTCATGCACCTACGTTCTCATCATTATAAAAATATCAAAATCACATCAAAACACCCCCCCTCCCCTCCTCGCACCCTCCAAAAAATCTAAAGCTGTTTAAATCATGAAGTCGATTTCAGGATTGATAATCAATTTTATTCGTGCTATGGTAAACACGATGATCGCGTTGCATTCGAGATTATTTCAATTCGCTTTATAAAATAAAAATTTGACAATATATTGTCACGAGGATTTGACAATAAACACGTGAAACAAAAATCAACGTCAAAACAGTCTTATCTTTCCTCTTCATCAAACAATCAAATCTGTCTGATTTCTTATTGTGATTAAGACGTTGATATATATATATATATATATATATATATATATATATACCATGATCAACGAAAAACGGTCTGGCAGGACAGATAACACTTAAAATAAACAGTGATACATAGACTAAAACATAACAAAGGACTCACTTTTCAATATTTCGACCGTAATAGCGGTCGTCCTCAGAAGAAGAAGTGAATTGACGGAGGGACGACAGGACAGTCGACTAAAGAACTTTCTTTAAGAACTAAAGAAGAAGTTCTTTAGTCGACTGTCGTCCCTCCGTCAATTCACTTCTTCTCCTGAGGATGATTGCCATTACGGTCGAAATATTGAAAAGTGAGTCTTTTGTTATGTTTCAGTCTATGTGTCACTGTTTATTTTAAGTATATATATATATGTGAGATTAAATTTTCTGCCCACTTTTGTCTTAATTAGTTTTCTGGATTTCTTTTCCAAATCTCGTAGTCTTACTCTGATTTCTTTAGGAACTACGTGTACGAGGTGTGTAAATAAAGTAGTGAGACTGGCAACGTCGCTTTCGATCTGGCAACGCTGGAGACGCGTGGCCTTGAGTAGCGTCAGGTGCACGTGTGATGTGCCTCTAGTATGAATCTGAACTCGCCACAGTAATTTGTTTGTCCGTAGCGTTGGTTTTCGTGAAATGGTTTTTTCTTGAGCGTTTTAAAAATGAGTGACCTCAAAGTTGAGCAGCGGTGTGCAATCCAATTTTGCTTCAGACTTGGACATAATGCAACCGAAACTTTTGAAAAACCTCAGGAGGCCTATGGAGAACGTGTTTTATCAAGGGCACAGGTTTTTCGGTGGTTTAAGGAATTTTCAGAAGGAAGAGAGTCGATTGAAGATGAACCACGAAGCGGAAGGCCTTCAAGTGCAAACACCGATGAAAATGTCAACAGAGTACGGAACCTTGTGCGTTCAGATCGACGCTTGACAGTCAGAATGATCGGGGAACAGTTGAATTTGAATCACACCTCCGTTCAGACTTCGAAAAAGAGTCCTTCGTGTGCGGCCAAACATCAAAGACAAGTGGGTGTAGCATCACGACAACGCGCCCTGTCACACTGCCATCTCAATAAACGAGTTTTTGGCCAGTAAAAACATTCCTGTTGCTCCTCAGCCTCCTTATTCACCAGACTTAAGTCCTTGTGACTTTTTCCTCTTCCCGAGATTGAAAAATCACCTCAAGGGAACTCATTTCGGGACACTACAAAACATACAAACTGCTGTAACCGACCAGCTGAAGGCCATTCCAGAATCCGAGTTCCAGCAATGCTACAATGATTGGAAGGACCGTCTCCAGCGCTGTGTGGCTTCCGAAGGGAACTATTTTGAAGGTGACAATATCACATTGTAATTATATTTGAATAGAAAATTTAAAAAAATCAGTCTCACTACTTTATTTACACAGCTCGTAATAACTCACCATATGTTTTATTACACCTAGTTCCTAAAGAAATCAAAGTAAGACTACGAGATTTGGAAAAGAAATCCAGAAAACTAATTAAGACAAAAGTGGGCAGAAAATTTAATCTCACATGTATAAATGAAGTACTGTTCCCCAAATATACGAATATATATATATATATATATATATATATATATACATACCTATATATATATAAAGAGTTGGGTTTTCGCAAGCGCTCTTCGTCAGTTGTGTTTTTGACTCTGACGAAGACTGCTTGTTACAGTTGAAAGATCTTAGTCTTGTTTTCCCATTTCATATGGTTGTTTGATCATTTATATCATATATCTTTATAAATAAAATAATGATTTTGTCTGTACATTGCTTAGAACTGACTCATTTCAAGTTTTCTTTACGTTTCATACATTGGAGAAACCGAATCCACCCTTAGAAAAATTGCTGTCGGTTTGTCGGTTTGTCGGTTTGTCGGTTTGTCGGTTTGTCGGTTTGTCGGTTTGTCCGCAAAACTTTGTCACAGGTAAACTCAGCTACCATAAGACATATAAAGCTGAAACTTTTACAGTAGATTTGTGTAGGTCTAACTTAAAATATAGGCTATGAATTGATTGGAAATTCAACGTAGAAGTGAAGTTATGGACGTTTAACGCAAAAATGTTTGTCACAAGTAAACTCAGCCACCATAAGACATAGCAAGCTGAAACATTGACACTGGATTTGTGTGTGCCTAACTTAAAATATGGGCTCTAAATAGATCATTAATTCAGTACAGAAGCGAAGTTATGGGGCTTTTAGCTGTATTTTCCTAACTTCACAGACAAGTTTGTTTTGAAAATACACAGGTGTGGCAAGTAGGTATTGTTAGTTGATTTTAATTTCAATTCAGCATATGAATATATTGCGTATTTGACATCATTGAAATGGTGTTTCACAGAGTTAAGGATGTACTATCTATTGAGAATAAATGTTTTGTAAACGAGCAATTCTCAACTCTTAATATGAACAGGGAGGAAAAATCAACAAACAAGTTCTTACGCTATATGAAGCCGAGGAAAGAACTTACAAGTCAGTAAAGAGATTGGATTAGTGACGAAGAAGCAGTTCATTATCTAATTGAATTTCTTGACTCTGAATTTATTTCTCCTGGACTGCCTGCTCATGAGTAAAAACTTAAAGTAGAGCACCAATCATGCTACAATTTAGTAGCAGTAACAAATTTCATGTTACGAAACATGAGTGCCCCAAAACTGTGCAACGGGACACGACTCTGAGTTCGTGCTCTACACAGATATGCCATAGAGGCGGACATAATGACTGGATGTGGTATTGGGGAGTCTGTGTGTATACTTCACATACCATTGATTCCGAGCCACTGTCTGTTTACGTTGAAATGATTGCAAAGTCCCGTCAGAGTCTATTTCGCAGTGACGTTAACTAAGTCGCAAAGGGAGACTTCATCTAACGCAGGAATACAAGGTAGCAAAACCAAGTTTTTCTCACATGGTCAAATGTAGTTTACATGCTCAACGGTCAGAGGTTTCAACTCTTTCTTCTACCATGAACCTGAAGGACAGACAGCTAATGTAGTGTATAAGCTGGAGGCATTTGTTTAACACTGTAGTAATAATGGTATTTTCTACTATTCTATAATTTCTAATGACATTTTGAAATACCAAAAATGACGGAACTTCTGATTCCTCCGTGGTATAGCCGAAAGGCAATAGGCACACGGCAATAAACCAAAACAGGAACTTCTGATTCCGTCAAAGACGGGTACGTTTGCTATGTATTATATATAACTGTCAACTTTTTTTTAATTTAATATTTGCTTAATAAATACACTGGTAATAATGTAAGGTATGGGACCAGAGTAGCCCAGTGGCTTGCGTGATCGCCGATGACAGTAGTGCAAATGTATTATAAATAAATGTAACAAACAAATATTTTTTTGAATTTAAAATGTGGATAATATAAAAGATGGTAATAAAGTAAAGGGATCTAGCCAGGGTTGCCAGTAGCTTGCTTGCTCGCCGATGACAGTAGTGCAAATGTATTATAAATAAACACAACAAAAATATTTTTTTTTAATTTAATATTTGCGTAATATAAACACTGGTAATAAAGTAAGGTATGGAACCAGAGTAGCCCAGTGGCTTGCGTGCTAGCTTTTGACTGGGAGCACGTTAATTAGAACTAACTCATTTCAAGTTTTCTTTACGTTTCATACTTCAGAGTAGCCACATGTACCCTTAGAATAATTTCTGTCTGTCGGTTTGTCCACAAAATATTGCTACCATAAGACATATAAAGCTGAAACATTGATTGTAGATTTGTGTATGTCTAACTTAAAATCTAATCTTTGTATACAGAGGCTTTTTTTTAGCACTGTACTAATAATGGTATTTTCTACTATTCTATAACTTCTAATTGTAGTATTAGTATAATACTATAATTGATATTTTGGAATACCAAGTATAATAGAATTTTTGATTCCGTCAAAGACGGGTACGTTTGCTAGTATATATATATATATATATATATATATATAAATATTGATAAAAGTATCGCCCGTGGAATAGAAACAAAACTAAAATTTATCGGGACTCGGTCAGGTAATATATATATATATATATATATATATATATATATATATATATAATATATACCTATATTAATAATAGATATGTTATTCAGATATCCAGAGCCATAGTTATTCAGATAACGTGAATTACGAAAATTTTTCTTTTCATACAAAAAAGTTTGTTTGTTTATAATGTCTCCATTTATAGATGTTCATCTGTTTGTTGTTCTAGAAGTAGAAAGTCTGTCTTATTTCTAATCAACGCCATTTGAGTAAACTATTTGTTACAGAACTGAGTTTATTGTATAAAGAGTGTCCTTAGGGTTTGCTCATTAATAAATGATAACTTTTTTTGTTTCATTTCGTTCAATTTTATGAATTTCATAGCCAGATTGTTGATGACTATGATGTGAGTAATTCTCATACCAGAAGACGATATCTTAAACCTTTACTAAAATTCATACCATGAAAGCATTGCTAACGAAATTAATAAGCTAACATACTTATGCGTAGTTGGTATTTACGGAAAGATTACCTTATTAAGTTCTTATATGTGTCATTAGATATAAAAATCATTCCCTGTGACAAAATTGGCGCAAAAGGCATCCATCCTTGTGCATTTTAAGGGTGACATCTGTATATAGACCTCTACTTTCCAATAATTGGATGTAAAAATCGTACTTGTTGACTTTCTACAAGAATTGCTTTGCAGGATTTCTTGCAATTTTTTAAACTTTCCTAGTCTTCGAAAAGTGTTTCTTCATGTTAATTCTTACACTCTTTATAAAATTAGGTGTGTATGTGTACAAGACTGTATATGTGTGTTTTTAAATTGTCTATGTTTCTTTGTCTTCATTGAACTTTATTTGTCTGTTTCGGATCGTATTTTTATCGAAAATGGACATATATATATATTTTATATATAATCGAATGTTTACGTTATCTCGACCACATATATTTAACACTATTTTTCTTTTTTATCGAGGTTTGGTCTAGCTTCAATAATACAACACCTTTAAGTCGACGTTTCATCTAAATCTTCAGGACTACATTAGATTAAATTCTGTTTTGATGTAGCTCTGAAGACGTCTCAAATATAGACGAAACGTCGGATTAAAGGTGTTGTATTATTGAAGCTAGACCAAACCTCGATAAAAAAAATAATATATATATATATATATATATATATATATATATATATATATATATAGTTCAATATAGACAAAGAAACATAGAGAAATCAAAAGAACACACTTACAGTCTCTAATTTTCGGTTTGAACCGTCTTCAGGAGAGATAAGAGAGGGAAACCAAGCGCACTGGTTCAGAGACGGTTGGAGACCCTCTAAACGTCCAAACGTCGGCTTAAAGGTGTTGTATTATTGAAGCTAGACCAAAGGGTTGGGTCTCCAACCGTCTCTGAACCAGTGCGCTTGGTTTTTCTCTCTATCTCTCCTGAAGACGGTTCAAACCAAAAATTAGAGACTGTAAGTGTGTTCTTTTGATTTCTCTATGTTTCTTTGTCTATATTGAACTATATTTGTCCTTTTTGGATTGTATTTCCAACGAAAAAGTATATATATATATCTATATATATATATATATATATATATATATATATATATATATGAGTTCAAAATTCAAGAAGAGTAACACACAGAGTAAGGAAACACACTTACAGACGGAAATTTTCGGGTAATGCGTCTTCAGGAGAAAAGAGAAAGAGAGACCAAGCACGTTGTAGAGGTAACAGCTAGTAACCCAGTGTGTTTCCTTACTCTGTGTGTTACTCTTCTTGAATTTTGAACTCGTATTGTGTCCAGTTTGGATCGTGTTTTGTTTTATTAAGTGAAATATATAAATATGATCAAACCACAAAATGAAATGGGAAAACAAGATCTTGGACTAAGATCTTTCAACTGTAACAAACGGTCTTCGTCAGAGTTAAAAACCCAACTCATTTGAAAGGCTTTCAACCCACTAAAAGGTGAAAGCCTTATAAATTGGGGTATTTGAAAACAAAGATATTTGAATATTATAGAGAAACAGTTCTCGTAGACAAAGTTTTATTTATAGTAAAAGGCGTTTAGAACACTTGTGTTCTTATTCAGGTTTATTTATTTGTAGTAATAATGTAGAAATGGCAATCAAATCATACCATTATAATCAGTTATACATGAAGGACACTATTACATGTTCGAAACAATTGTGTACAGTGGACACATTTTTTAATACCTTTTAAGTATGAGTACATATTACAAAGTAACAGCACAACTAAAATGCGCGGATTAGTACCCTAAAATCTATTCTAGTGCTTACCAGCCTTGCTTTTGAATACTTATACGCCCTTTTTAGTTGCTTTTAGCTTTTGACTGAGCATATTGCTATTTAAGCCGGCAACAGCACTGCGTAAATATAGCAATGATTTCATAAAAAAAATTAATACTATTACAGTATTATAACATAAGCCGAGGCAAGATTATATAATGAGTATCAAATAAAGCGTATATTGAATCAATATAAAAAAAAAAGCATAAGACTATCTGCTGACTGCGCATGTGCCAACAATTTCTTAAATTGTCGAATCTGCAAGCATTTGCACGCATTTTACACTTTTATAAGGTTTCGAATTCAGCAAGTCATCACCTACAAAAATTACATTTTCCTTTTCTTTCTAATTTATTTGCCAAGCTTTTATAAAAATATTTGCCCAAAAATAAAAAAAAAGTAATCCTTTTGAAATATAATAAATACTTACCCAATTTCGTTCGTATAAAATATTTTCTTCCTTGAAAAAACAAAATTTAATTAAAATTTGTTGATTAAATCTTAATACGAAACCATAAATACATATATTTATTATATAAAAAGATTTCACATATACACGTGAAACAACAATCAATGATCAAACCACAATAAGAAATGGGAAAACAAGACTAAGATCTTTCAACCGTAAGAAGCGGTCTTCGTCAGAGTCAAAAACCCAACTAAACACTCGAGTGTTTAGTTGGGTTTTTGACTCTGACGAAGACCGCTTGTTACGGTTGAAGGATCTTAGTCTTGTTTTCCCATTTCTTATTTTGGTTTGATCATTGATATATTTATTATATACAATTGGCAATATTTGGACAATTTCGATGGACAACTTTGGCCTCTAAAGTATTTTAATTTTCAAAGTTATACTAACATTTAAATAAAGTAATACTTCATTCCATTACGTATTATTTTTAACAAGAGGTTCACCTAAAGTAAGATTAAGTGAACGGCGAACAAAATTATTAATACGGATTTTTTTCACGATGTAAATGGTAACATTTTATGTACTGAATTTTATTTCTTATAATTGTTAGAAGAACAGAAAAAAAACAGTTTTGTTTTCGTAACATGTACAATAGAATATTTTTATCATTACTTTGCTTCTGTAATTACTATATCTATATATATATATATATATGAGAAATTTCACAATTTACAAATATTGTGACCTTTGTTGTGGTCACAAAGTGCTTGAATAGAATCTTACATTCAAATATCAAAAAGAAAAACAAAAGTCCATCAGGAAATTATGTATAAATAAAATGTATAAATACGTCGAAATCTTTGAATAAAATTTATCTTCACTATTCTATTTGATCTACAGAAAAGTTAACATATCGCATTTTAAACTGATTGTAATAAATCATTATTGATGAAATAAATTAATTCTGGAAGTACCATACAAAAGCTTTTATATTTTAAAATTAAATTGTGCTTATTATTTGTAAGATTTTTTGTTATTAAAAATATGAAATTTATTTTTTCATCATTTATAAATTCAGCAGTTGCTTATTAATAATTCAAAAAGGGAAAACTAATAAATAAAATATGGTTTTGAATAAAGCCAGCAGACGATTGGTGTTTTTAGAATTATTATTTTTTTTATTTTTTTTTGTAAATGTGTTTTCTTTACAATTGCTACTTGAAATATTATGAGGCATTTTATTTGTTTTCATAATAAAGCGAAATGATTTGTTGTTTATAGTGGGGATTCCCTTCTGACAAGAGTTCAAGCGAACTTTGGACTTTCTATTAACAATCGGTGCATGTCTGTACCAGTCTCCATCAGATCTTCATTCCACCAACAAGGTCAGAAATTACTTCTCATCAAATTTAAAGTAACATCTATTTATTTATTCATAGATAATATCAATTGATACTATATTTCATTACTATTCTTTAAATACACTTTAAAATGTATTGTATACAATATTTTATACACAATACCAGTATTAATGGTTAAATAAAAGTTATTTGAAACAAACAAATGAGTGAAGTTCCGCCATTTTCAAACAAAACTGTTAATTCAAATATTTTTTGTTGTTAGAACTTACAAAGGTTATCTAAAATATATTTTCTTCACAATAATTGAATAAAATTGATTATATTATGAAATTAAGAATCCAGAATTAAATATATTAGTCTTATTAGTTTATAATTTTACTAATTACATTGAGCCGGTTTATTTCCTATGTTATTCTACTTTTTGACTTCAAACTAATTATAGATTAACTTGTAACAATTAGAATTTGTAACATTTTGCAAAAGGCGTCTGTAATTTTATATCAGGAGTTCTACTTTTATCCAGTAAGACTTAAATAAAGTTTTACTTCACTTTATTTAGAGTATATATCTTTGAATTAGGAGAATTACAACTCATTGCTTTTAAATGATCAACATACTCTTAAAAATGGGTATAAATAATGTAAGATAATTATTTGGTAAATGAAATAATTACTAGATTATTACAAAAAGTAATTTTTTTTTAAAAAAGAAATGATCATTTTAATTATCTGGCTGTTGTTTCATATATAACCTCTAAGGTAACCTCCAACTTTCATTTCTATTTCCCATCTCACTCCCACTCCCTCTTCCGCATACAGCACCCTCTCTTTACTGAGACCACTTACTCTTCTTTCATATTTCACCTTTGACCTTTATAAACATAAAAATGTGTCAATTCTAATATTTTTCTTTCTTTTCCTGTTTTCAGTGATCTTCAAATCCAATAGTTTAATCTTCAACTATTCCTTTACACATATTAAATATATAGATCTCAAGTTTATACAACTAAAGTATGAAAAGTACATAAAATATTTTCAACTCAATATTTATTTTTCAATAAGTAAATATACCCCAAATATATATGTGTTCATACAAAATATAAACAAAAGTTATAGGCATATAAAGAACCTCTCATAGTTATTGAAACATCTTGCTAAAATATACTAAATGGTTAAATTTCTATCGAATTATATTTTTTGATAATATTATAATATTAAGAATTAACTGCTTTGTCATGATTTTCATCTTTTTGTCAAATATACTCATCTTTTTAGCATGAAGCATATTGTTCATAAATATCATTTATCACAGCTGATAAATCTTTCTTAGGCTCAATAAATACAGGCTGGTTTTAAATATTCTATTATTAGTTTTATGTATTTTAGGTTCGGGGCCAGGTGAGCACAGTGGCAACGTACTTTGTCTTTGAACAGGTGGATTCAGGGTTCAATACTCACTCTGGTCCTCTCTTTATTCATGAACACATCATGACACAGAGGACGATAAGACGTCATTTATGAGTCATACAATATCAGGTACGCATTAAAAATCTCTACCCTAAATACATTTGAGTTAAGCAAAAATTTAGAACTCCCAATGTAAGTTCTTCTTCAGGTATTAACTAAAAAATACAATGATATCAGAGAGTTGTCTATAGTATAAAGCAACTGCTACAAATTTGAGCTCCGATTTGTGTTCATTTCCTGCGTAAATAAATACAAAGCAAAAGTGGTTATTGAACCCCGAATACAAATTTAAAGTAAGTAAACAGATATGTACATACTCAAGGATGAGTGTCTGCGCTACAATTGACTGGAAATAGAATGGAAGCCAGTTGTACCATGGACACTCATCCTTGGATATATATATATATCTGAATTTCCTTATTTTATTTTGTACCATTTACTTTATACTATAGATAACTCTCTGATGGCATTGTATTTTTTTTTGTTTCATGTCTGAAGAAGAATAATTGGTGTTCAATACGCGTTGCTTATATTACTAAATGTCTACATATGGAGGCTATTTATTAACTGATTTACCTTACAATGATTGAAATACCACATAATAACAAATCATACTATCTTAGAATTAAAAATATTAATTTTAAACACAGAAAAACGGCTTTGCCTATTGCTAAAATAGGTACCAAATAATAAATGAGCCACAGTGTCAGCCCCTAGAACAGCACTAGAAAAGAAAGTCTTTTAATTGTTGCCGTTGTAAAACAATCAAAAAACATATTTTAGCTCAATAAAATAATCAATCAATTTGTAACCCGTTCTGTTTTGGAACAATACTATAATCCTGATTCTAAGATTTCAATGAGTAATCAACTTTGTTTGAACAGGATATAAGAAATTCTGATCGTAATATATGCAAAATCAGCTTTGTTTATTCTCAATATAAAAACAGCTGGTTTTAATCATTCAATTTAATTAGTCTCCTAGATTTTGAGTGAAAAATGGAATACATAATTTAATGATGAGCTGTTGTGTTTAACATCCATATAAGAATTCTGATTTTACTTAATAGATGAATAATAATATATGTTGAGGTTTATAGGCGAATAATTAATTATTAATCACTGTATAGGAATAGGCCAGGGTAGCGTAGTGGCTTGCATACTCTCCTCAAGGCTCTTAGATTCGGGGTTCAATAACCACTTTTGCCTTGTATTTATTTACGCAGGAAATGAACACAAATCGGAGCTCATTGCCTTTCAGAGATGGCGTTAAGCCATCAATCCCAGAGGCTTTACAATGTCAGGTACTCGTTAAAGATTCCCCTAACACAGGGGTGCTCAATACGTCGATCGCGAGGCCAATAGTGGTAAATCGCTTACAACTATGAAAAAAAAAGTTCCAGTGCGACAGTCAGCCTATCATCCACTACATCACTTGATTGATGTACAGGGCAGCCAATCAGAGGTCAAGAGATTCTGTGGCGGTAACCACAAAACAGGGTGGTAACCTACAACATACACTTATTATTTTTATTTATTTATTTATAATAATCATTATTATTATTATTATTATAAATTGTCTATGTCTTGTTGTTATTATTATTATTTGGCAATTACAAAAACATGTTGAGAGCTTATTTTGTTGCAATATTGGCTCATGTAATAATGCAAGGTAGGAATCTTCAATAAATTGTAGGGTAAAACGCTAATGAAATGGTCTCCACGTATAAACACTTTTAATGGTATAGACAACGCGTTTCGAACACCTAGTGTATAATATGGTATATAGGTATTACGTTTATATATGGTATATCTACGTAGTTTACATATGGTATATATACAATGATCAAACCACAATAAGAAAATGGGAAAACAAGACTAAGATCTTTCAACCGTAATAAGCGGTCTTCGTCAGAGTCAAAAACCCAACTCAATTGGGTTTTTGACTCTGACGAAGACTGCTTGTTACGGTTGAATGATCTTAGTCTTGTTTTCCAATTTTCTTATTGTGGTTTGATCATTGATTGTTATTTCACGTGTTTATGTGATATATTTTTATGGTATATATACGTAGTTTATATGGTAAAACGCGTATATGGTATAAACGGTAAAAAAAATTAATGGTATAAACACCGCGTTTCAAATACGTAGTGTATAATATGGTATATACGGTATTACGTTTATATAATGTATATATATATACGTAGTTTATATATGGTATAAACGCGTTGTTTATACCATGAAAACATTTTTATATGTGGAGACCATTTCATTAGCTTTTTATTCTACAATGAGTAAATACCACATAATATCTGATTGCACTACGTTAGAATCTTCAATGACTTTTAAAAAAAACATACGCTTTTATGGGTCGGTAGATGATTTCGACTTGGTCATTTTATGAGTAGCTTGTATACTGAAAAAGTGTGAGTACCCCCTGCCCTAACTCGTTATGGGTATCTAATGTTGACTACTCATTGTATGGTACCATAAAGGACCAGTTTGGTCTACCATATGTGTATTCTCATCTCGAACAGACACTGCAACCGAAAGAAACCTAAACAACTCTATTTCAACTCAATATCAACAATTTTCGTTTTAATTAATCCATGTAAGATCAGCATTGATCATGATCAACACCAATACAGCTGATTTCAATTATTCAGCTATTACCCTCCAATATTTAGACTGAATATATAAATTAATCAATGATTAATTAGTTCGGATTCTAAATTGATTAATGATTAACCATCATTGCTGAAACTTAATTTAATTTAAGCTGACTAATCATTATTCGTTGATTAGCTTTCTTTAGATTTAATATCAATAAAAGCTTGATAACAAAAATTCATTGATTAAAAAACTTTGTTTATTCAATGCTACTATTAATTAATCAATGATTAATTAGTTTGGTTTCTAAAGTGATTAATGATTAACCATCATTGCTGAGACTTAATTTATTATAAGGTGACTAATCATCAATCATTGATTACCTTTCTTTGGTTTAAATGTCAATTAAAGCTTGATTTCAAAAATTCATTGATTAAAAAACTTTCTTTATTACATGCTACTATTAATTAATCAATGATTAATTAGTTTGGTTTCAAAAGTGATTAATGATGAACCACCATTGCTGAGACTTAATTTAATTTAAGCTGACTATTCATTAATCATTGAGTAGCTTTCTTTAGATTTAATATCATTAAAAGATTGATTTCGAAAATTCATTGATTAAAAAACTTTTTTTTATTACATACTACTATTCATTAATCAATGATTAATTACTTCTGATTCTAAAGTGATTAATGATTAACCTGATATTTAATTTATTATAAATTATAATTATGAATTATATATAAATTATAATTTATTTATTAGTCACATAAGGTGACTAATCATCAATCATTGATTACCTTTCTTTAGATTTAATATCAATAAAAGCTTGAATTTAAAAATACATTGATTAAAAAACTTTGTTTATTAAATGCTACTATTAATTAATCAATGTTTAATTACTTTAATGTTATATATAGAGTTGTAAAGTTGTTGGTCGGATTACTAGGACTCTGATTCACAAAAGTTTTCTCAATAGTTTGAAGAGGTTTCAGATCAAGTTCATGGTTTGCTAAAGTTTTACCAATTCTATAATCGACTTCTCCGCAGTCAACCAAAAACTGAATACGAATCCATAAAGAAAGTTTCATTTTACAAAAGTGAAATCTTAATTAATAATATATCTTGGAGTCGGCTAAGTTTTTTTTTAGATAAAAATGTCAAAAGGATTAAATTATAAACTTTTCTTACGAAAGAAATACTATGTAAGAATTACACTATGTAAGAAATACTAGTATAAGAAATACTATGTTTATATTATATAGCTAATAAATACATAGCTTTCATATATTATGGTATTCAGAATATTTCCATCATCACAACTTATTAAAAATATATTTAGATGTTCTTTTTTTTTGAGAATATATAATTTAAGTTTAAAAAAAATAGGACAATTCAGATCTATTTATGTTATCAAAAATTAACCGTGATTTTCAAAAAGTTTTTGAAATAATGTTATGGTTCAACCTAACCATAATAATAATAATGGTTCAACCATTATTTCTACTTTAATTTTAATTTTAAACCGAAACTATAATACTGACCCAAATGCCTTGTTTCATTTACTTTTATATTGAGTTGGGTTTTCGACTCAGACAAGGACCGCTTGTTACGGTTGAAAGATCGTAGTCTTTCCTTCCCATATCATATTGCGGTATGATCATTAGTTGTTATTTCACGTGTTTATGTAAACACTTGTATTTACTTATAATTACATATATCAAACCACAATATGAAGTGGGAAAACAAGACTAAGATCTTTCAATCGTAACAAGCGGTCTTCGTCCAAGTCAAAATCCTTACTGATTTCGTCTCTGACGAAGACGGCTTCTTACGGTTGAAAGATCTTAGTCTCGTTTTTCCATTTTATATTGTGGTTTGATCATTGATTGTTATTTCACGTGTTTATGTGAAATCTAATTATATATATATATAACAGATTCAATAATATATCGACCGTTTGATAGAATAGCTGTGTTCTCTAATCGGGGTTCGGTCAATTTTCTAGGATTCTTATTATATAAACCCAAATATATATATAGCAGATTCAATAATATATCGACCGTTTGATAGAATAGGTGTGCTCTCTAATCGGGATTCGGTCAATTTTCTAAGATACATATATATCAATTAAATGAAATGGTTGAACGATCACAGTCTTTTTTTTATTATATATATATATATACTTAATGTATAGTAGCAATGATATTTAACTTTTGACTAATGCGATCATATAAACTGTTTTCATTTATATTTTTTTTAGTAAAAATGTAATTTTCAAATGTGTAAGCTGCAAAATAGGGGATTTAACGGTCTACTTTTCATTGTTTGCTTGTTTTCTTTCAAAGTGACACAAATGACCTCGTAAATCCTCTTTGAAAAAAATTCCTTTGATAAGCAGCACGCTCTTTTCTTTTCTTTGCCACTTTTCTAGAAGCCTTTTGTAAGGCAGTTTATTTTATTCTGTTCCCTCTGGTTTAGTTTAATCATATCTTTTTTTGAGAAAATGTGGTTGCCTTTATAATGTCATATAGTCAAATGGCGTTTAATGATAAAATAAATTATTATAAAACATAAATGATTTGACTCGTTTTATGTGCAATCTGTAATTGTGTTTGTTTACTCAAACTAGGGGGGTAATCCAAAGTGTCACACAACGAGTTTTGAATACTTAAGAGTTCTTCATCAGTTTTACATCTAAGAAACATAAGAGCTTTAATAACTAGAATGAATTACTTGAAATTTGAATATGCTATTAACTGAATAGTGAATAGCACAATTGAATTTCTTTTATAGCAAAAGGAGTTTTTTATTTATTATAGCTACGCGTTTCGAACGGTTTGTGTTCATCATCAGGTAACATCCAATAGTAACAGTGAAGGACAGGTGACTGTTGCAATGGGTTTAATTGCATCAATTACAGTTGCCTGTCATCCACTGCCCATATTGCATGCTACCTGAAGATGAACATGAAGTGTTTGAAACTCGAAGTTTCGAATTATTAATGTTAATAATTATACATTATTTAACAACTTAACTTTATTATTTAGATATTATGCTTTCACACTATTGTTTACATTCTTTTAATTTGGATATATTTTATTTTTCTTAAATGACTTTATCATTTTTATATCGAAAAATTTAGTGGTTATTGTTTTAATTTATTTTATTTGAGTGATGAATTTGATTTACTTCAGCATTTCTATATTCTGCTATTCCAGTTTTTGTTTCAATAAATATAATGATCTGTAAACATTATTTGATTTTTCAGAAGTTTTTATATTTTTTGGTAATTTGGTAGTGGTTTAATATACTACTTCTAGTAAAAAATAGATTCATTTTCTTTTCTTTTTTTGGGTGGGGGGGGGAGGATTTTTTTCCTCGAGAGGGGTTTTCCAGGGGGATTTTCCCCCCGGGGTTTTTTTTTCCTCCTGGGAGTATTTTCCTCGGGGGATTTTTTCCTCCTGGGGGTATTTTCCTCAGGGGATTTTTTCCTGCACCGGTCAAAGAGGGTTGGTAGGCGTAGAAGGGAATTCGGAGGAATGTAAGAAGCCTTGGCAGGTATAACTTACTGTACCTGTACATTGGAAACACAACTGTTCTTCAAAATGAGTAAATACCATACCATAACTGTTTGCACAAGTAATAAATATTGAATTTTATTTTCCTGTTAGATAGTTTTTGCTGTCATTTAAAATAGATGATGCCTTAATGATAAAAATATATTCAAATGTAAAGATCGCCTTGCAGATATGAATCAAGTATTTGTGTTCAAAGGTCAACACTACTGGTCTGTAAGCCGATAATTTTTTTTTGGCAATAACACGAGCTTTAGAGCGGTATCTAGGTCAGACCTCCCTTGTGAGGCAATAACGAACAAGTTAATTTAACCAGAGATGCCATTTTGACTCTACATTGACAGGAAAATAGCCAACCGAACAGATCTATGGGTAATTTACAGCAGCGAATCAGTTAAACAGCAACTACTTCATTATTATGGAAACACATGAATATCAATTTTTCAAGAACACTATACTTGGAATGCAGACTATTTAGAAATTTTTTAAAACAAATTAAGATAAATAAAAATGTTGTTATTATGATTTGAGAGGAAAAGAAACAGAAAAAAAGATTTAATCAAACAACACACTTCGAACACTTGGAATACACAGTGTTCATCAACAGGTTACAAAGTGATGATGAATAACTTATGAGTGTGATCAAATTTTTTTTGTGAGTGGAGATGTAGTGTTTTTTCCTCCCTAATCATGAGTGAATACCACACAATAACTGCTTCTATAGTTCGAAAAAGTGTAAATTTTGTTGTTTGTTTTCCCACCTCTACGCTTATAAGGCGTTCACCTATTATCTGTTCTTGAGGCTGTAATTGTGTTTCATTTATTATTTGGCATCTATCTTAGCAATAGAAGATACAGCCACATTACCTGTTGATTCTACAATAAGAGTCTTAAATTTTGTCAAACACAAATGTATTTAAACTAGGGATGATTTTTACGAGTACCCGCTATCATACAGCCTAATTTTGTAGAATATTTTTTTTTTACTTTTGATTGAATAAATCAAGGGCCAGAGTGGGCATTGAACCCTCGACCTACCAGTCTAGCGGTGAAAACGTTGCCACTGGACTGGCAATGTTAACCAGGTCCCAGAAATACAAATGCTGTTTATTTTTTCACGTCCACTCTAATAAGGATTTCATCTTTTAGTACTGTTCCAGGAACGGAAATTGTGACTCATTTATTATTCGGTACCCATTTTATGAATGGCAAAGTCACATTATCTGTTGATTTGACATTATAAGACCTATATTTTGCCCGTACAAATGTATTTAGACTAGAGATGATCTATAAGAGTACCGTATATCATACAGCCGAGGGACTGGCGGCTTCAGCGAAGACGTGCAAAAACTTTTCCGCTTTCGCTTGTGTAAATCAAGGGCTAGAGTGGGTATTGAACCCTGGACCTACCAGTCTTTCGGTGAAAACAGTTCCACTAGGCTAACCAGGCCTCATAAATGAAAATCTTTATAAATATTATAAAATTAATTAATTATTAATTAATCAAATAAACTAAATCCATATTATTAAACATGGATTAATCATTATTAAACAATTTTAATAATGATAATTAAGATGTTTTGATAACTTTTTTTTTATTTTATTTGCAGAAAGTCAAGAGACTTATAACACAGATAGAGCATACAGGAGGGAAGAAGTAACCCAGTGATCACACTTCTTAACGTGAGTATAACTCATAATGGTATATAAATGAATATTAATATAAAAAAAACATGAAAAAAAAAGATGGAAAAACATCATTTAAAACAGTTTATGGTAATAAGTCTCTTGACTCATTTTCTTCAGATGTCTTCTCGGATTTCATGGAAAGTTTGTTGGGATTAAGGGGTTACTGTTGTTGGGAAGTTTTTTGTGAAACGTTTTACAAAAATGAACTTTTGGGAACTTCAGATTGGAATAAATTTTTTGATTCGATTTTTGGAAGAAATAATGAAGAATTTTAAGAAGAATTCTGGTTTGAAGGGTTTGTATCGTCTGAGAATTAGTTTTCTTTGTTGCTCTCCGTATCTCAATGTATCTGTATGTCCAAATAGGCATAATCACAGTTGGAGAAAGTATTATGTCTCTAATTCTAATGTAGTGCAATCAGTTATTATGTGGTATTTACTAATTGTAGGGTAAAAATCTAATGAAATGGTCTCCACATATAAAAATTTTAATGATATAAACAACGCGTTTCGAACACGTAGTGTTCTTCCTCAGGCATTAACTAAGGATGAGTGCCTCTGAATAAGACTCCTATTGAATAAGACTCTTATTCAGAGGCACTCATCCTTAGTTAATGCCTGAGGAAGAACACTACGTGTTTGGAACGCGTTGTTTATATCATTAAAATTTTTATATGTGGAGTCCATTTCATTAGATTTTTACCCTACAATTATGTCTCTACACAAAAAAGTTTTTATAAAAGAACTAACAACGCGTTTCGAACACTTGATGTTCTTCAGGATAGATCTGCTCTGCTGGGGTGGTTATTCAGCGGGTGAGACCGAGCAAGGACCCCCTGCAGAGCAGATGTTTCTTGAAGAAGAACATCAAGTGTTCAAAACGCGTTGTTAGTTTTTTTTTATAATAATCATTGTTTGTGTAGAGGCATAATACTTTCCCCAATATGAGTAAATACCATACTACAACAGATTTCTCAATTTAGGAAAAATCACATTTCTGTACTGCAATAGTTTGTTGTCAGCTGTTAATTTTGAACGTGAATATGATAAGTGAAGTAAAAGTTAATAGATCTGTTTTGTTCCTGTTCATTTTATTTTATTATAACAGAATATCATTTAATATATATAACATCTGAAAATTACCTAACACATCCAGCATCAGAATATACTTTAAAACATGTAGTATTAGAATATTAATTAAAACATTTAATGAATTATTTTGCACAATTACAAAGAGAATACGAGGTGGTTAGAGGTATTAACCTCGGGTAATCACCTCGGGCACTTTGGAGTAATCTAAAGTGGCTAAAGGGCAGCACGTTAAACTAGTCGGCCTGATTTGATTTTTGGTAGTTTTGTGACCGAAAGGCTTAGGAGCGCTTATAAAGTCAAAACAGGTTAGAGGTGGTTCTCGTAATATACTTATTGGAGCGAAAGCGTAAATAAATGCACAACGCAAATGAAAATGAGTTGTTTTGTTTTTACTAACAGAAGCTGGGGAGCCAGGCTAGCTCAGTAGTTACGTGTCGCCTCTGAACTGATAGGACCGGGGTTAGATCACCACCTGGCCCTCGATTTATTCATGTGGGAGGTGAATAAATCTGAGCACGTCGGCCCTTCGGAGAAGGATGTTAAACTGTCGGTCCCGAGCCTGTACGATGTCAGGTACTCGTTAAAGATCCCTACTCTAAATACACTTGAGTTAGGCAAAATTTAGGACTCCCACTGTAGAATCAATCTTCATTGTGTGGTATCACAAAGGGCCAATGCTCGGCCTAAGTGTGTTCCCTTGTGGAACTGCCACTGCAACTTAACCTAACCTAACAGAAGCTGAAGTATCTATGACAAAACATATTTACACCTTACTATAAATGTGTCTTATTTATTTACCCATCCTTTCAATCAAATTCTATCCCATTTAGTTAAGCTTGTAATATATTTCACAACTTTTATTTTTCGCTATTTTTATAAAAATAAACAATATTTCTTTCTTAAATAAGAAAGCAAATAGTATTATTTCTTTTTCTTCAATTTATCAAATGATATTTGTCATAATGGTTTAGAAGGAAATTACGTATTTTTGCACTTTATATTAAAAATATTTATGCTGTGTGAAATATTTATCTAAACGTGAAAGAGACTTCAATTTCTCTTTCCAGTGTGGGCTTAATATAGTATTATTATTTCTATATTGGAAACATCTTAGTATATATAACATCTGAAAATTACCTGACGCATCTAGCATCCGAATATACTTTAAAAGATGTAGCATCAGAATATTAATTAAGACATTTAATGAAGTATTTTATATAATTACAAAGAAAATAATACCGTATACTCATTGGAGCGAAATTGTAAATAAATGCACAACACAAAAAAAGATGAGCTGTTTTGATAAGATGAAGAAGTAGTAGTAGTAGTAGTAGTAATACCCTCAAAACCGCCTAGGTGTTTAAAAAGAAAGTGGCCCCTTACGGAGTGCTACAAATGGGTGACTACTTATTCCCGTAAAAATCCCCGCTAATTGTAAAAACAAAGTATGTTTCAAGTTGATTTCTGTAGTCAAATCTGTATACTATCTCAGTAGTGTTTTCAACCCCGTATCTTGTTTTGATTTGATCGCAAAGTATACATTTAATCGTAGATAGTTTTACTACCGTGAGACTCTTCCATAGTAAAATTGTAGTTAACGATTGTTTAAATTGCAGATTTTACAGTTCAGGTGATTGATGCTTTGCAATAGAAAGTTGCAAATTATTCCAAACAGATTACCAACCCACCTGCTCATTCCCTTCACTCACCTGTATCTGAATATATGTATACTAAGTATACATGTAGTATACTAAGTATACTACATTAGTATAGGCATTAATATACTGCACTAATACTATTGTGGTATACTATTACAGCATGTAGTATATTCTAATGTATTATTAATATACTTAGGTAAAGGATAAAAAGATTTCATAAACAGTAATGGGATTCACCGGGATTCAGCCGGTCCGTGCGAACCGGTGCTTAAAATATTATGAGTTCGGCGAACCGGTTGTTAAAATTACGTAAACTACTACTCAGACCTATATTAATTAGCCCACTATCAAACTCCAGAAGTGTCGCGTGACTCACGTAACTTGTGCATGTATGACAACGTAATTTGCGGATATATCTAGCGTATATATAACCAAACAATTTAGTTTTCGAACTCATAATATTTTAAGCACCGGTTCGCACAAACCGGTTCTTAAAAAAATTGAATCCCACTACTGAACATAAACACGTGAAATAACAATCAATGATCAAACCACAAATGATATGGGGAAACAAGACTAAGATCTCTCAACCGTAACAAGCTGTCTTCGTTAGAGTCAAAAAACCAACTTGTTTTCCCATTTCATTTGTGGTTTGATCATTGATTAGGTAATGGAATACCAATATAATGGATGTAATCCAGATAAGTCTAGCACCATTTTGATTCTGATTAACCCACAGATTGATTAGCTTAATAATCCTATCATTATCTCCTATCAACTCAGTCAAGTATACTTCTGCAGTAGCATGTTTCAACTGTTCACTTATCATCATCAAGATGTGATTATAATTCTCTTTCAATTTGTTATCGTTATGTTAAATATAGACAGTATTAGGGCATTAAGATGTTGATGATGCAGCAAGTAAAGCAATTGAAGTAGTTTAAGGATTAACTTGAAATCGACTTTCTCAGCTTGACTAGATTTCAACAGTTTCAAACTCCCATTACTGTTTTATAATTGAATTTTTATGCTTCACTTTTCTTTAAGAACTTGAATAGTTATTGCAGCTTTTTTTTGCTTCGTCAGTTCTGATCTTTGTCAATTAATATTTATTTTTGGATTGTTGACAAAATTTCTTTTATTAATTACGTGAATGCACATTTTTTGTTGATATTTCAGTCTCTAGTACAGAGGTTCTTAACCTTTTGGGGGTACCGAACCCCACCAGTTTGATAAGCACATTCACCGAACCCTTCTTTGGTGAAAAATAAAGTATGATATTTTTACAAATTCAAGTCATAAGCGTATTTTTTTTTACTGGTGCACAAAATGAACCGTGAATGAATATCACCTATTCCAAAGATTTCAATGTATACAGTACATGTAATCACAACGAATTACATACGTGTAAATTAATGTGACTTCTGCTGTTGACTAATGTTGGCGGAGGCTCCGCCGAACCCCTGGGACCAACTCTTCGAACCCAGGTTAAGAACCACTGCTCTAGTATTATGCCTACGGTGAGAATCTTCGATGGTTAAATTGTAGTTAACCATTGTTTGAATTGTAGATTTTACTGATGCTTTGCAATAGAATGATACAAATTATTCCAAACAGATTACTAAGCCAAGCCAACCTACTTGCTCATTCCCTTCACTCACCTGTAATACCTTCAAACCCGTGTAGTTGTTTAAAAAGAAAATGGCCCCGACATCTGCTGTATTAAACCATGTTACGGAGTGCCACCAATTGGTGACCACTCATTCCCGCTATAAATCCCCGCTAAATCATAGATACCAAATTACAATCACTTCTGAATACAATACTTTGTGGTTGAAGTGAAAAAAAAGGTGATTGATTACATTTAAGCTTCACTTCATTACTTCACTTGATTGATTAATTTTGTGTAAACGTCTTGTAGTTACTGTAAATCTTCTATGTCACATTTATTATCGTTTGATTTTGCATCTGATTTGAGTTGTTCAGAAAACTGATTTCTGTAGTGAAATGTATATACATACTATCTGTTTGATTAAAGTACACAGCATCCTCTGCGTTAACGACTTTTAAGCTGGTATGCTCCAATTTACGAACAGCTTTGCGGTGGGCTGGTGTTAAAAGCCATATCAATTGCAAAGCTGTTTGTAAATTGGAACAGGCCAGCTTAAAAATCGTTAACGCAGAGCTGCTGTGTACTTTGATGAAACATGTTTACGTGAGGATTTGCTGCCATCATACACAAACATACTATCTGTATAAACATACAGAAAACTGATTTCTGTTGTGAAATGTATATACATACCATCTCAGCACTGTTTTCAACTTCATGTTTTGTTTGATTTTATCGCAAAGTCATACAAAACTTTGTATAAAACATGTTTATACAATTTACACTCAATTTAAAAGCATGTCAAATAAATCATTATAAATAAAATTTAGTAATAGAATAATGAGATTAGGGTAATATGTTTTTATCTTTAAGCAGGTGCAGTATTATTTATTACATTTAGCCTTATAGTAATTTATAAGGCTAAATGTAATAAATTTGAGAATAGGCAAAGCTTGTATTGTATGGAAAGGAGTGGAAATAATCTAAGGATTTTAACCGGATTTCTAACGGGTCACTGCAAATTTAGTAGCCATCTGCGAAGAATGGGCATTATCAATAATAGTTTGTGCAGATTCTGCAAGGACGAGGAAGAAACACCGTTGCACCTGCTGGCTGAGTGTCAAGCAACTTTGCTTCAAAGAGGCAGGTGCTTCGGAACACTCAACAAAACAATAGAATAATTTTTACTGTTAGACTCAAGAAGAAGTGCTAAGCTTCTTGGAGGCGTCAAAGCTAACTGGAGTACTTTAGTACAGAAAGGGGGAAGTACAACAGTACTTAGGACGCAGTGCTATAGTCACCCTCAATGAAAAATTTAAAAAAAAACAGTGTGTTCCTTCTTGGAGGCTTACCGAGGAGCAATAATTTCTTACTATCGTTCATCAATATATATATATAATACTTATAATATTATAATACTTAATTCTAACTGAAATAAAAGTTAAAAACAATATAGAACTTTTTGAAATGTATGCTGATTATTTTTTTAGTAAAATATAAACAATATTTAGAAAGTTGAAAGTTAATTAATTCTATTCTAATTAAGTTTACTCAACTCAACAAATTAATTACTGCAACCCGATTGTAGAAGACAAAAAAAAGATTCAATTCATTTACTGGACAAGAAGCTAATTGTACATACGGTAAATATAGTACCAATTAAATCCCAAAGGGGTTAATGAAATATACATAGGGTTACCTGGTACTCCATGCAACCTGTTGTTTTTATCTTAAACTACTGGAATCATTTATATTCTTTTTTAACAAGCTTGGACTGTTGGTTGCTATTAATACTTTTTAGCAACAGTGTAAATATCATTTTTGCTATTTATTACTCACAGCATAGTATTTCTACTCATTACTAGCTTATAATATTTTAAGATATTATTATTAACCGTCATACCTCGTCTATCGCTGGTGAAGTCGCCCGACCGGTTTCGCAATTGCTGCATCATCAATGGGACTGTTGATGATGACTGTTGAATGGGACTTTCCATTGATGATGCAGCGATTGCGAAACCGGTTGGGCGACTTCACCAGCGATAGACGAGGTATAACAGTTAATAATATCTTACTTACTAATCTCTGTGGCCCAACAATATGCATGTATTTATAATATTTTGATTCTGAAAAAATTATTTTGTTTTTGTTTTTGAATCACTACACTTACAGACTTTACCTATAGCACTGATATAGGGGATGAAAGTGTGGCTCATTTATTACTAGGCACCCATTTGAGTAATATGCGAGCCACATCGTCTGCATGAATCAACATTATTGGAAGTTTTTAATCCATTACTTGTGCAATCCGTTATTTTGTGTGGTATTTACTCATATTGAGAGAATTCAAGTAAGTAAATAAACATTGGTCTTTGACCAAACTTACGTGTAATACTTACACCACTACAATAGTATACTGCATATATTATATGCATACTATATACATTGTAAACTAGTATACTACACTAGTAGGGTGGGGACCCAATGCAAGGTCTTTATTTTGCCTAACTTATATACAAAATAAAGATGTTTAACGTGTAGTGTTCATGATAAAGTCCACCATGGAAGATAGCCAGGTGCACCTTCAAGATAACAGAAAATTAAATTTATATAGGTTAGGTTAGGTTGCAGTGGTAGTCCACAAGGGAACGCACTTAAGCCGAGCATTGGCCCTTTGTGATACCACACAATGAAGACTGATTATACAGTGGGAGTCCTAAATTTTGCCTAACACAAATGTATTTAGAGTAGGGATCTTTAACGAGTACCTGAAATCGTACAGGCTCGGGACGACCGACAGTTTAACGTCCTTCTCCGAGGGACGAGGTGCTCAGATTTATTCACCTCCCTCATGAATAAATCGAGAGGCCAGGTGGGGATCGAACACCGGTCCTATCAGATTAGAGGCGAGCACGTAACCTCTGAGCTAGCCTGGCCCCCCTTAAATTTATATAACAGATATATTTTAAAAATTTGCATCATTTTCATTTATTTTATGAACACTAAGTATGTGGTTTTCAAGTCTGACTCAAGTCTCTGATACTTGATACTTTGAACTGGAAGGTAAATTTCTTTAATCTTTAAGCAGCAATGAATAATATATTCTCTTTTCCTTTTTTTTCAGATTTAAATCATTTGTTACTGATCTCTCTCTCTCTCTCTTTTTCTCTTAAACAAAACTATTCCTTTTAATTTCCTATTATTTTCCCCATTTTCTAATTCCAGGACTAAATTTTCTATATTACGATCAGTGATGCACCCTGGAGCTTTAGTTATTCCATAGATACATCTTGAAGTAAAAAAAATTTGAGAAACACTGTTATTGAGGGGTGGGGTTGTAACGTCCTCTCCGTGGAGCAAATTGTCCGATTTTCCAGATTACGTTTTGAACTCCGAAACAGCTAGCCTAAAGACGAGCACGTAAGCCACTAAGCTACCCTGATCTTTTGATTATATGATAACATAGTATATCTGTTTGAAGTTATGCAAATGTTGAGTGCACTTAGATGCACCACAATCTACTGAAATAGATATACAGACATATTGATGTTGAATGGTATCTTAGTCATGAAGCTGTTTGCTTTATAACTGTTACCTCTTGGAGAGACATGCGAAACTCCTAATAACCGAATTAGCCTGAACGGCGAAAAGCGGTGTTTAGATCTCTTTATCTCAACATAGAATTATTTTAATATTTTTCCATATTTATAAAAAGAAGTTAATTTTCACTTATTATAAAGTTATTAGTAATTTATAGTTAAATTATATCGCCACCAATGTTATTTATTATTAGTCATACACGTTTGCAAATGACTAACTATTGTCTTACTCATTCATAATTATTATAACTAATAATTTATTATAGTGAAGTATCATTAATATTAATTGATACATTTATTAATGCTATTGTTATTTTGTCAATTTTTATATAAGAATTAATCCATATTATTACTGCTACTAAAGTAATATAAATATGGTCAAACCACAACATGAAATGGGAAAAAAAGACTAAGATCTTTCAACCGTAACAAGCGGTCTTTGTCAGAGTCAAAAACCCAACTGAAACACTAGATGCAGTAAACATCTGGTGAGGGGTTAAGAAGAGTAGGAGGGAAGAGTGGTATTTTAAAAGGGTGAAAGCACAGGAAAGGACTAATGTCCAGAAATGGATGTTTGGGGAAACAAAGGAGTACAGTAAGAAAGTAAAAAACTATCCGCTAGCTGTCAACCCTCTTAGAAGAGTCTATTACTCTCACCAGATGTTTTCTGCATCTAGTGTTTCAGTTGGATTTATGACTATGACGAAGACCGCTTGTTACGGTTGAAAGAGCTTAGTTTTGTTTTCCCATTTCATATTGTGGTTTGATCATTGATATATATATATATATAACTTTAAATTACACAAAGCACGACACAGAAAAGAGAATACAAAGAAAACTTACAGAATTCAATATTTCGAACTGTTGTTCGTCATCAGGAGAGTAGACTAGTAGAGAGGACGAAGTGAGAGAGATCTCCCCACGTCGAAGAACGGAGCGCGAATATATATATATATATATATAATGTTAAAAGATTATTGAAGGTTTATGTATTATGATTTAAACTACTTCTCTTACCGACGTTTTCATATTTATTTTTGTCTTCCTCAGGGCTAAAAACACGTTTTTACAATTTGCACTATTACTACAACAATATGTGTTATTGTTACATTTATATATGTAAATACTGATAAATGTATCGACCGTGTAATAGAAAGAAAATTAAAGTTTATTAGAACTCGGTCAGTTCTTTAGGTTCAGTTACATTTATATATGATATAAATTTTAATTTTATAAATGAAGGGTAACTGGAAAGGTAGTAATTGATAAATCTGGTATTATAACTATGGATTCTCACATTGGTATATGGTTTTTTGTAAATGTAAACAATGAACAGAATATTTGTAGTAATAGTAGATTTGTGTTATAAATTTAATATTTATATTATATATAAATGTAAACAATAACCAAAAGTTTTGCAAAAAGTACTGTAAAAAACAGTACTGTAAAAAAAGGTGTTAATTGTAAAAAACATGTGTTTAGCCCTGAGGAAGACAGAAATATATGTCGAAAGGTTGGCAAAAAAAAAGTAGTTTAAATCGAGTCCTAAACCCTCAAGAATGTTATAACTTATGAATATTGGGTCATGAATAGATAATCATTTATATATACTTGTATGTATATTTATGTAAAATTATATATGAGACGGTTTACTCCGGACGCAGAGTTAAAAAAGAAAAAAAAATACGCTTTCATCTGTCGATATTTTAAAACTTCTTCTCGTTGTTATTAAAAAAAAACACAAGAAAGTTAGAGAGGATATGATATTTTCTAGGTGGTTTAACAAGGATGAGAAGCGGTAGTTATAAACAAAAAAAAATATATATCGAAAAGTCAAACACTTTGAACCATTCAACTAGGAAGATAGTTGGTAAAACTAAATAAATATTTGGTAAAATAAAAGAAGGAGGAGGTAAAGTAGAGGCCTTTACTTGACTTGTTTAAGAAATCTATGCTTTTGACATTTTTTGCTCTCTTTTTTTTTGTTTTCTCAAATGCCTTTTATTTCAACTTCTTCTAATTCAGTGTGTTATCAAATTTCTATACAGCGAACCTATAAGTATCTAATATCTGCACTTTAACACTGCTGTACTTTTTACATATGTAATTCTTAATTCACTTCCTTTTTCAGCCAAGTTCAAAGTTCGTAGTGGCTACGCCAAATTCATTTAGTGGCTAGGCCAAATTCATTTAGTGGCGTAGCAACTATTTTTGCTGCCCGCGGCAGTAGTAAAATTTGACCCACCCCCCACCCTCCTCCGCTGATTGTTGATAAACCATCAACCTTCGAAATTCCAGAATGTCCTACAAAATATTTATTTTCATAGAATTACAATCAAGGATCTAATTTTAGCATGCTGTTATTAGTCTCAGACTTTCATGTTATTACAGTATTCGTATACATATACAGTTATTATCAAAGGAAAACAAATATTTATCAAAACGAAAAAAAAACGTATAATTCAAATTATAAAAAAATTATTAAATTAAATTAACTGGCTACGCAAACAAATATATGTGAACTTTCTATCCCTTTAAAAAAAAATAGTTTTCAAACATTTGAAATATTTTTTTTTTCATTTGTAAATATTCCAGTTGAAAAATCCTTTTGGAAACATTATTACACACAAGTGATTTTAAAAACTTATTTTGGTATAAAAATGCAGATTATTTGTTATTTTTTATTATTTTGTTTTTTTTTTTCATTTTCTGTATTTATCACCTCAAAATGTTGGAGATTCCAACTGTCTCTGTACCAGTGCACTTGGTTTCCCTCTCTTATCTCTCCTGAAGACGGTTCAACCAAAAATTAGAGACTGTAAGTTAGTGTTTTTAATTTCTCTATGTTTTTTTATGTACATTGAAGTGTATTTGTCCATTTCGGATCATATTTTCATCGAAAAAGTGTATATATATATAAAAATATTTCACATAAACACGTGAAATAACAATCAATGATCAAACCAGTCTTCTTTTCCCATTTCTTATTGTGGTTTGATCATTGAGATATATATATATATATATATATATATATATATATATATCAGTTGGGTTTTGGACTCTAACAAATACCGTTTGTTACGGTTGAAAGATCTTAGCCTTGTTTTCCCATTTCATATTGTGGTTTGATCATTGATATATATATATATATATATATATATATATATACGTTTCACGATGAATCACAAACACAGAACTAAAGAACAAACTCTAATTTTAGATTTAGACAATTTTAGCACTTATTGTCTCTAATTTTAATTTTCGGTTGAACCGTCATCAGGAAAGTTGATATAGGGACATCAAGCGCACTTGTGAAGCGACAGTTGGAGCCCAGCAGTGGTATCATACGTGTGCCCAGTTCTCAAACCGTCGCTTCACAAGTGCGCTTGGTGTCCCTATCTCAACTCTCCTGATGACGGTTTAACCGAAAATTAGAGAAAAACACGCAGTAAGTGTGTTTGTTCCTTAGTTCTGTGTTTGTGATTCATCATGAAATGTTTGTTGTCCTTTTGGACCGTTTTCCTGTTTACTATATTGTTTTATATATATATGTTTTATATATATATACAAAAGTAAAGTTTATCGGGATTCGGTCAGGTTTTTAAGTTCAAATTAAACTCTCAATGCCAACGTTTCGGTTTTTATTTAAAACCTTTTTCATAGGCAGAAGTATAAATTTTGAAACAGAAAAACTAAGTATTACATTACAAATTATTTTACGAAAAAAAATAGTGTGCGGATTTCAGCAAAAACTGTCTAGATTGAATGAACACGTGACACTGATCTAATATAAACAAGCAAGGTAAGCCAATTTTTTGTGATTTCACCAAATCTCAATGAATGTTTGATTTTTAAGCCTAGAAAATTTGACCGAATCTCATTTAGGTAACACACCTATAAATATATTAATGTTTTCCTATTTAGACCACATATATTTAAAACTATTTTTCTTTATCTAGGTTTGCTCTAGTTTAAAAAAATCTTTATTCACATTAACCGCTAAACTCGATATACTTGGACCAAATCTCGATAAAAAACAAATAGTGCATACTTTTGTGTATATTTCTAATTTACTGTTTCTACAACTTCTCTGGTATTCCATTTTTTGTTTAATCTATCTGCTGATTTTTGGTACTAATGGTCCAAGGTGAGTTCATCTTAAATGGACCTTTGGTTCATTATTAAAATGCGGCCACTCCCCTTTGTTCATTCTTCAATAAACATCTTCAGAAAAAATATCAAAATCCCTTTCTTCATTCTGTTTTCTTCATTTAACAACGAATAACCAATTATAGTTTGAAACGTTCAAAATAATATGTTTAAGAGCCCTATATTTGTAAATATTCCTTTTGTTAAACAAATTACATATAATGAGCTAATTATATTAGCAGTTTCAATGAGAATATAAAAATAATCAATTTTCTTCAAAGGGTATATAATATGATAATATCATAAGGGTATATGAATATTTATATATATTCACTATAAAATGGGAAAGACAATCCAAACTGGGCACAATACGAGTTCAAAGGGGAGTGGGTGGGAGAGGGTGCGAGAGGGTGGGGAGAGGGCGATGGGAGGGGTGAGAGGGAGGGAGGCGAGGAGGGTGAGGGACAGAGAGAAGAGGAGAGGGAGGGAGAGAGAGAGAGAGGGAGAGAGAGAGAGAGGGAGGGAGAGAGAGAGAGGGAGTGAGAGAGACAGAGGGAGGGAGAGTGAGTGAGGGAGGGAGAGTGAGTGAGGGAGGGAGTGAGAGAGGAAGAAAGGGTGAGAGGGAAGGAGGGAGAGAGAGGGAGTGAGGGAGAGGAAGGGAGGGAGTGAGAGTGAGAGGGAGAGAGGGAAGGAGGGAGAGAGAGGGAGTGAGGGTGAGAGGGTGGGGAAGGGGAGAGAGATGGAGGGAGAGAGGAGGAAGGGAGAGAGAGGGAGGGAAGAACAGATAGGGAGGGTATAGAATTCATGTTCCAGAATTGAAATACTTATGTTTTTCTAGGTATATTATGCTTTCATCCTTTACTTTCGTAACATTCCTTTTTCAGGCCTATCATTCTAATATTTATTTTGTTTAACAACTGATATGATTATCGTAATAGGTTAAGTTAGGTTAGGTTAGGTTGTAATTGTAATCCCACAACAATTCACGGATATACCAAACGTTGGCTCTTTATGATACCACACGATGGACGTACATTGAGGGTCCTAAATTTTGTCTAACTCAAGCGGTTTTAGAACAAAGATCTTTAATGAACATTTAACATTTAGAGACCTAAATATTGCCTAACTCAAATGCATTTAGAGTAGAGTTCTTTAACAAGTACCTGATATTGTACAGGTTTCTAATCAACGGCTTAATGCCCTCCACCATGTGAATAAATCGAAGGAAATACATACGTGGGGTATTGAACAGCACATCTACCATTCCAGAGGAGAGCACGTTGCCACTGGTCTAACCAGACATCCTACCAATATAAATATATTAAATTTTTTAAAAAGCAATTTGAAAGCTATTTCTTCTGTTATGAAACTAAATATAATACGATATTTAGGTTATTTTCATTGTTTATACTTCTTGTAGTGTTGATTAAATGTAATCTGCTGGCTCCTTGAATGATATCTGGGATATTTTAAGACACCGGATGGTATCAAGTGTGTAACCATGACGTGCGCTGAATTAAGGTACATAAAACTCAAACTGTCTTTAAACATACTATCAAATAACAAAAGAGAAAAGTACCTTGCAGAATTTACACAACAGATCTACGTATTCAATGTACTGCAAATTTTAATGAAGCTATCAGACCTGTTAAAACAAAATGTGGTTTGCACTTCAACACTACTGCGTTGAGGTTTGCCTAAGTAATTTTTTCAGGTGAATGGGCTATTGTTCAAGGTAGCTTAGTGGCTTGCTTGCTCGCCTCTGGACTAGTAGATCTGTCAATAGATTTTTTCTCACACTGGAAGTGAAAACATTATCCCTCTGAGAGGAAGTTACCCCAAGAGTGTACGATGTCAAGTATTCGTTAAACTGCCTCTACTCTAAATAAAGATGATTTCACCAAACTTAGGACACCTAATGTAAAAATGGCAGCTGCATTATTTAACATCAGAGGTGTAGCTTTCTAGATGACTTCCAATTTTTTCAAAAAAAAAAAAAAAAAAAAAAAAAAAGAAGCAAACTCATGAATATATTATAATTAAACCTACCATTTTAGTACTATGATTTTAAAATTATGAATATTGGGTTTTTTGATCTATTATGTCGATGTTTAAATCTTTAAAGTCAGTGTTACTAATGATTACTGACGTCATCGAATGCAACGCTGACGTAATCGAAAGCAACACTGACGTAATGGAATGCAACACTGACGTAATCGAATGCAACACTGACGTCAACAAATGCAACACTGACGTAATCAAATGCAACAAAACTAACTTTATCAATTGCATCACCGACTTAAAAGATTAAAAAAACCCTATAGCAACTGGTTTAAAACTTATAAATATCAAATCCTATAAACATTTTTCTAAATGTTTAACATTGATTAATTTAATTAATAATTTGAGTTTTAAATTAGTTTGAGTTTTTCTATAATGTGAGCACTGTAAGAATAATATATGAAACGTAACAAAGAAGTCAAGAGGTGGGCTGAAAGAAATATGATGTTATGAATATTTAAAGAATCGGATGTTTGAATAAAAACTTTTCTATATCAATTTATCACAGTGAAGAAACAGAAAGGTAAACAAAAGTATTATTTGTAAGAGAATAAAAAAAATCTAAGAAATATAGATCAATAATTGCTGTTCTATACTTATAGAATCAATAATCATTGAAGGTTAATCATACTAAAAGAAAGAATATTACCGAACGATCTGATGAAAGGAAGGCTGTTTTACTACCGTCATATTGTTCCTATTAAATGATAATAATTGTCAAATTTAATCTCAGTTCTCCGAAATTAAACTCTGATACATTGATATAGACATTTTAATATTAACATTTTATTTATTATTTAACAAAATGGCAACATTACTGCTTCACCTCTTATGGTTGCAGTAATTCTTGAAGACGGAATTATTTCTTGCTTGAAGAATGAATAAAAATGTAAATCTGAAACTAAAAAAAAAAAAAAAAACTTTATTGAACTTTTTACAAGTCCATCAAAAGATGGTTTGATATATAATGAATGATCAAACCACAATATGAAAATGAGAAAACAAGACTAAGATCTTTCAACTGTAACAAGCAGTCTTCGTCAGAGTCAAAAACCGAACTGAAACACTAGATGTACGACACATCTGGTGATTATTGTTACGGTTGAAAGACCTTAGTCTTGTTTTCCCATTTCATATTGTGGTTTGATCATTGATTGTTATTTCACGTGTTTATGTGAGTCAGTTGGGTTTTTGACTCTGACGAAGACCGCTTGTTACGGTTGAAAGATCTTAGTCTTGCTTTCCCATTTTCTTATTGTGGTTTGATCATTGATTGTTATTTCACGTGATTATGTGAAATCTTTATATATATATATATATATATATATATATATATATATATATATATATATCGTATATATCCAGCAGACTTTTAAATAGACACGAATTAGAAAGAAGATAGCACACAGATGGACACAGGAATAACTCACTTCTATATTTCGACCATCATCGTCATCAGGAGGCGAAGAGTCCCGCAAGAAGTCGCCTCTCTGCCTTCCTGCAGGAATCCTTACCTTCTGATGACGACGTTGGTCGAAGATAGAAGTAGCTATTCCTATGTCTACCTGTGTGCTATCTTCTTTTTAATTGGGTTTTATTTAAAAGTCCGCTGGACCGTTTCATTTCATTATATATATATGTGTAAAGATTTCATATAAACACGTGAACTAACTATCAATGATGAAACACAATATGGAATGGGAAAACAAGGCTAAGATATTTCAACAGTAACAAGCGAACTTCGTCGGAGTCAAAAACCCAACTGACCCAGTGTTTTTAAGAAGTAGTAAATATTACTTTATGAAAAGTTAAACACGGTCTCCACGAATACGACGAGCTAACTGGACATCTTTGGTAGTTACATCATGATAGTAACGCCATTGGCATGAATAGCACACAAATTGGTGTCTTCATACAAACCAACCAAGTACCTTGGGTTATTGGCTCTGACGAAGATCGCCTGTTACGGTTGAAAGATCTTAGTCTTGTTTTCCCATTTCATATTCTTATTTGATCATTGATTATATGTATATATATTGAAACAAACATTCAGTAATAGTGACTCAAGCGATTCGATTGTTCTCAAGGAATAAAACTTTTTAAATAGAAAACCTAAAATAAACTTCCTAAAAGCCTTTTTTGCATCGACTTAAAGTGATCTCAGTTAAGATTGAAAAGTTAGTGAAGTAATTTCAATGTGAGAAAAATTTTTTGATACAGTTCGGCTGATAATGTTTCGTTATTTATTAAACTGTCATCATGTTTTATTTGTATCATTCTTTTTTTAATCCTAGCATTTCGAACAATATCTGATATATACTTGTAATAAAACACAATTAATAAAGCATGCAAGTTAATTGTAAACTTTCATGCTGAAAATAAAGTAGAATTATGGAAAAAAAGTCGAGTATTATTTCTTGCATATGTAATATTATGCCATCTCTTGCTAGCTCACCTGTAAATCGTAAAATACTGTCCTTCATCGTAAAAATCTATCAAACCCTACCAAGATAATGCAACAAATATGGTTTTTATCGATAAAAAATATCTCAAATGGTAGTTATATGCCCAGGGTGGCCAACCTGCTACTCGCGAGTCACATTTTTTGAACTCGTTGAAGGATTTTTTTTACCTCTCAACTCCCTTTTCATTTTTGTCCTATTATATTAAAAAAAAATTATTATCGTTCCGTATGTTTGCATATGTATCTTGTTTATCTATTTTAAATACGTATTTAGTTGGGGCTCGGAAAAAATTTCAAATTTTGAAAAATGGCTCATACTTACTATCATCCCCTATTGTAATTATATGTAGCGAAATTATATGTAATTATATGTAACTGAAATTAGTGTTTATGAAACCGTTTACATAGAGTTTAAATAATTTAAGTTTTCAGATATAACATATTAACAGATTATAAATATAAAAGTTTTATTATAATAATATACTAACCTATTTTAAATTATTAAAATTTATACAAAAAAAAAACATTGAATAATAGTGAGTTAGTTGTGAATTTGTATATATAATATATATGTGTGTGTGTGTGCAGGACGTCAAACAACGAGAAAGATTTTGAAGAAATGCTTAAAATATTCAAATTTATAGTGCAAAAAAAAAGTAGAAAAAATTAAGACATGCAATGAAGGAAATATTAATACATGTATGTTAGAAGTTATTGGTTATATGGCTGAATAGATTATTTGCACTTGCTTACACAGACCATAACAAAGTTTTAAAATATGAACTAGCTTTGAAATAGGTAATTAATATAAAGATAATTGACTAAGTTTTAATATAGAATTTAAAAAAAAATTCCAAAAGCAGCAATATAACTACACTAAGGAAATGTATTTTTAATTTTTGTAATGATCAACATTTGAATTACATATCCCTGTTATATTTCGGTTAATTAATTTAATGTCAGACTTAAATAAATACTTACACCAAAACATAATATGTACTATGCAAATGACGTTCTAATGCTACAATAGGAAACATTTAACAAGGAGAAAGAGATGTATATATATAAAAAAAATGTGTTATAAACGAACTTAACACTGATAATAATGGTAGGATTGATCATTGCAATATATATTACTTTCAGAAATGTAATGCTCAAATTTATATATATTCACTATAAAATGGGAAAGACAATCCAAACTGGGCACAATACGAGTTCAAAGGGGAGTGGGTGGGAGAGGGTGGGGAGAGGGCGATGGGAGGGGTGGGAGGGAGGGAGGGGAGGAGGGTGAGGGACAAAGAGAGGAGAAGAGGGAGGGAGAGAGAGAGAGAGGGAGGTAGAGAGACAGAGGGAGGGAGGGAGAGAGAGAAAGAGGGGAGGGGGAGTGAGTGAGGGAGGGAGGAAGGGAGAGAGGGAAGGAGGGAGAGTGAGGGAGGGAGGGAGTGAGAGAGAGGGAGTGAGAGAGAGGGAGAGGGTGGGTGAGAGGGTGGGGAAAGGGGAGAGAGATGTAGGGAGAGAGGGAGGAAGGGAGAGAGATGTAGGGAGAGAGGGAGGAAGGGAGAGAGAGGGAGGGAGGCAGAGACACATAGAGAGGGAGGGAGAGAGACAGAGGGAGGGAGAGTAAGTGAGGGAGGGAGTGAGAGAGGGAGGAAGGGTGATAGGGAAGGAGGGAGAGTGAGGGAGGGAGAGGAAGGAAGGGAGTGAGAGAGAGGGAGACAGGGTGGGGAAGGGAAGAGTGATGGGGAGAGAGGGGGGAAGGGAGTGAGAGGGAGGGAGGAAGAGAAAGGTAGAAGGAGAGAATACCCAATGGGTCTCCAACCGTCTCTGTACCAGTGCGCTTGGTTTCCCTTTCTTATCTCTCCTGAAGACGGTTCAACCGAAAATTAGAGACTGTAAGTGTGTGTTTTTAATTTCTCTACGTTTTTTTTATGTACATTGAACTATATATATATATATATATATATATATATATATAATAATATAAAACTTTATCAGGACTCGGTCAGTTCTTCAGGTTCAAATTAAACTCTCATTTCCAACGTTTCAGTTTTTATTTAAAAACTTTTTCATAGGCTCATATCACATCCATATGTCCTTCATATATTTTCATAGAAACCAATAATTATTATCCATATTTCTATAAAATAAAAAAAAAACAACAATGAAATGTGACTCACTCCCATATTTTGATTCCGTGAATAATGTTCATAATCAGGAGAGTAACACGTAACGGGTGATGACTCAGTCATATACATACATATAAGTTCACAGTGTAAAAGGACTGAGATACCTATGGTAGTGAGTTTTTGTTGTTTCCTCTTTATGCTTTCCTTGTTAATTTATTCTATCCATTTTATACCAATGAAGACGTATAACATATGTTCCTTTAAATTATTAACAGTAAGGAAAACTGAATAATTAGATGACTAGTTTTTTTTAATATATCTAAGTCTCTATCTTTTCATAAAATGATAAAATTATGAGTTTATAATAGCTTTTTAATAGATAACAGATAAGTTATACAATAGAATAAAATCGAAATTAAAATTAGTATACATCTAATATATAAAAACAAAATCAAAGGTCCAAAGCTATTAGAATAGAAATGTGCTTTTCATGCTGAATAAAATATTTGTAAAAATGTATTCAATTCTTGATTTTTTAATTGTGTTATTTAAGTGCAATCAAATGATTATGATTTATATTTAGATTTTATCAAGATATAAATATAAAAGCACAACTTTTACTCCGAAATTATAAATTAAATATTTTCTTCTAAGCTTGCTTGGATTAAAATTAAATATTTAAATTTTATTTATCATCAAACAAATAAATATAGATATATATAAACTTGCTATATCGTTTAATACATTAGTTTAAGTTTTCTTAAAGTTTTTTTTTAAAATATAAATGACCTTAAACTTTAAAAGTCACTTACAAGTTTTTTGAAAGTATGATTTTTAATATAACACCTTAATTATTTTGTGAAAGTGTTACTATAATGTATGTATCCCTTATTAAACGAATAACTGTTTTTTATCTTTAAGTTAAGGATTATAAGTTAAAAGTGAGAAAACAGAGAAAACAAAGGTGCAATAAAAAAGAAATTGTGAAAAGTAAATAAAGTTAAGCTAATAATTCTGTTTCAAATTTAAAATAAAATTATATATTTTATATCTATTTATACATGTAGTATTTTCTTTTAGTTTGTTTATAAGGTAGTTGTATTAATTACTAGATTGGGAAATTTTTGCTTATTGTTCAAAACTAAAACATGTACATCATAGCATTTACATAAGGTTCATTGAAATATAAAACAGAAGGATATATAAATCAGGTGGAACGAAGATGCAGACAAAACAGATTCAACTTGCAATTATTGCTGTCTCATGAACAAATGCAACAAAGAATGCAAAACGCTGGAAATGTGAACACAGATAAGGTGGAGGACTTTTCGTTTATTGAGTATCCTGAAATGAAACAGAAATATATATATATATATATATATATATGTCAATGATCAAACCACAATATGATATGGGAAAACAAGACTTAAGATATTTCAACTGTGAAAAGCGGTCTTTGTCAGAGTCAAAAACCCAACTGAAACACTGAAGGCTGAAGGGTTGAGAAGAGTGGGAGAGAAGAGTGGTATTTGAAAAGGGTGAAAGTGCAGGAAAGTAGAAATGTCCAGAAAGAAAGAGTACAGTAAGAAAGAGTAAAAAACTATCCGTTAGCTGTCAACTCTCTTAGAAGAGGCTATTGCCCTCAACAGATGTTTTTCTGCATCTAGTGTTTCAGTTGGATTTTTGACCCTGATGAAGACCGCTTGTTACGGTTGAAAGGCCTTAGTCTTGTTTTCCCATTTGTTATTGTGGTTTGATCATAGATTGTTATTTCACGTGTTTAAGTGAAATCCTTTTATATATATATATATATGTATAAAGGGACGTAAGAATGGACACAAAACATAGCAAGGAGCTGGGTTGGGGGGTGGTAGATTTATAATTCGGAGGAGTGTTTGTTGGAAGGTAGTGCAGGAGAACAGGCTTTTTACCTGCAAAGAGAGGATCCTGGCTGATATTTACTAGGATGTCCCTCCAGCCGCTGGGCGGGTCGTATGGCCCTAAACACACGTCCTTAGTAACATCACCCTCTTGCCCCAAACAAGTCACTTAAACTTAAGGATATACATTTATCTCGTACCATCAACCAACTAGTGCTTTCATTAAACCTTTATACAGAATCAACGATCAATATCATGAAACAGTAACTAAACAAAGTATAGAACTGTAATCTATAGTTATCAGAAAGTACTATGCCAACTAAAGAACTGTAATTTATAGACATCCAGTTATATTATAGATAATAGATAAAATTATACTAAAGATAAAATAGAAAAATAATAATGTATATATTTATATAGTTATTGTGTTAGTTCCACAGAGGTTAGTAATATTATAATTATTAGTATAAATGTCCTTCATACATCGTAAAGTTTCTGTAGAGCTCGTCCGGTTTCGGGTCCGTCTGGTTCCTATCTTCAAGAGCAACTAAGACAGTTGTTGTTCAAAATTGGAACCAGAGGACCCAAAACCGGTCGAGCTGTACAGAAACTTTACGATGTATGATAGATATTATTACTAATAATTTTAGTATATACTTATATAAGTATTTTATATGTCTTAGTTTTTCAGATATCATAAAAACCTAATTAAGCAAACTATAAATTTGTTATCTATGGATATACAGTTATACCACAGATACAGTATTACGAAATTTATAACAGAAATAATACCAACGTATTTATTTCTGGTAGTATTTTATGAAATTTTTAAACATCATAAAATACTAACTAAGCAAATTATAGAATTGTAATCTATGTATATACAGCTATACTATAAATATATTTATATGAAAGATATAATAAAAATACTAACATATTTCTGTTAGTTAGTGTTTTTTCTCTTTAGATGTCATAAAATAATAACTTGAAAAACTATGTACTGTAATCTATAGATATACATATACTGAAGATAAAACAGAAATAATAATAATAACGTATATTTTGTCTTTGTTAGTATTTTATGTAATGTATAGATATCACAAATACTTACTAAGGAAACTGTAGAGATATACTCTATAGATATTATAAAATACTAACTAAGCAAACTGTAATCTATAGATATTGTTCTTAGTTTATTAATGTTGGAAAAATCTTAAAGATAGAGCCTGTTTCCTTAGCACAACTATCCTACAAATATACCTTGTGCAATTAATGAAATCAATAAATAACTACACCAGTAAAGAATGTAACTCCAAACTACATATACAGAATCATTGTCTCTTTGTATGTCTGTTTGCATTGTGGGAATACCTAAATAAGTTATACGTTTGATAGCCATGAAGTTTGATTTGTTTGGTCATATCCTTAGCTATGTTTTGATGTGAAAAAAAAGAAAGCTATATTATTTTTTGTTTCTGTAATTTTTTTACTTACTTTAGGGTAATCTGGATGTCGATAAAAAAATAAACGAGTGTCTTATATAACCTATAATCACGATTTACATGGAAGAGTTTTTAATTCTGTGTATATGTGTATCAATAAAAACTTATATGCAAGATTTATATGTAAGAGTTATCAAATCTGTATATGTATGTATAATTAATAAGAGTCAATGATAAAACCACAATAAGAAATAGGAAAACAAGATCTTTCAACCGTAACAAGCGGTCTTCGTCAGAGTCAAAAACCCAACTGAACACTAGATGCAGAAAACATGTGTGGTGTTCAGTTGGGTTTTTGACTCTGACGAAGACCGCTTGTTACGGTTGAAAGATCTTAGTCTTGTTTTCCCATTTCTTATTGTGGTTTGATCATTGATTGTTATTTCACATGTTTATGTGAAAGCTTTTTATTAATTAATAAGAGAGGGTGACCAAGCACGCTATAGACGTAACGGCAAGTCACTTGCCAGTACGTCAACAATGTGCTGCTCCCTCTCTCTTTTCTCCTGAAGACGGATTGCCGAAAAATTTGAATTTATAAGTGCGTTTCCTTACTTTGTATGTTACAGTTCTTTGATTTTGAACACGTATGGTGTCCAATTTGGATTATCTTTCCGATTTTATAGTGTATTATTAATAACATATATAAAAGATATATATGACAGATTTTTCTTAAACATTAAAAATAATTACTATATTTTGAACATTGATGACAATTTTATGTGACATGTTTGTCTGAAACATCTGAAGATCATTGAAGTACATTAGAAGAATGAAAGTTCCCTTCTACTGAAAAAGAAAGATGACACTTGAATCGCTACTTAATTAAAAGAAAAAAAGAATATATATATATAGTACAATGTAGAAAAAGAAACATAGAGAAATTAAAAGCAGACACATAGTCTTTAATTTTCGGTTTGAACTGTCTTCAGGTGAGATAAGAGAGAGAAACCAAGCCCACTGATTCAGAGAGGAATGGAGATCCTTTGTTCTGATCACTAAACTTTTCATAATCCTTTGAAAAAAAAAACTGTAAATGTGTGCTTTTAATTTCACTATGTTTTATTTTCTACATTGGACTATATTTGTCCGTTTCAGATTGTATATCTAACGAAAAAGTATATATATATAACATGATTTCACATAAACACGTGAAATAACAATCAATGATTAAACCACAATATGAAAAGGGAAAAAAGACTAAGATCATTCAACCGTAACAAGCTGTCTTCGTCAGAGTCAAAAACCCCAACTGTCTTTTTTCCAATTTCATATTGCATTTTGATCATATATATATATATATATATATATATATATATATATATATATAAAGATTTCACATAAGTACGTGAAATAACAATCAATGATCAAACCACAATAAGAAATGGGAAAACAAGACTAAGATCTTTCAACCGTAACAAGCGGTCTTCGTCAGAGTCAAAAACCCAACTGAACACTGGATGCAGAAAACATCTGGTGAGGAGTTGAGAAGAGTGGGAGGGAAGAGTGGTATTTTAAAAGGGTGAAAGCGCAGGAAAGGACTAATGTCTAGAAAGGGATGTTTGGGGAAACAAAGGAGTACAGTAAGAAAAAGTAAAAAACTATCCGCTAGCTGTCAACCCTCTTTGAAGAGGCTATTGCCCTCGTAACGAAAGTATCCAGTTTGAAGAGACCGTTACTAATGTTTATAATATTAGATCTATTAAATTTAATTAGAGACGATTCAATAATATTTCTTAACAACATTGATTTTTCATAGGTAATAAATTTAGCTCCTGTCCAATTAATATGATGATTTTCATTGTGGTTTGATCATTGATTGTTATTTAACGTCTTTATGTGAAATCTTGATATATATATATCAGTTGGATTTTTGACTCTGACGAAGACTGCTTGTTAGGGTTGAAAGATCTTAGTCTTGTTTTTCCATTTACATATTGTGGTTTGATCATTGATTGTTATTTCACGTGTTGATGTGAAATCGTTATATATATATATATATATATATATTTATATAATCTTTTAAAGTAATAGCAATAATGTTTTATTTACTCTGATAGATGATCTTGTTTCTTGAATTTTTCGATCAATCTTTATAGCCCTAAGAGGGAAGCTATAACGAATAAATAATACAAGTAATACTGTGCGGAGTTAATATTGCATAGATCAGATAACATTTTTAAATATAAATAGGGTTCATAAATAATGATGGATGCTTTCAAATAATACGCTTCACTATGGTTACAGAAGTTTTTGGCTGGAGCCTCAGCTTTATAAAAGGCTATCGTAAATATTGAATTCCCATCCTCCTAATAGATACAGTGGACAGAGTGTATTAACATTTAACGTAACTTGTATACTTAATGTCAATTTCATCTTGGAGTTACGATTAGTTTTCAACACCAAATGCATAAAGGGGAAAATATTATATTATATTTCTAATTCATACCATTAAGATAAAATTATAAAACTATTTATTAATTTATAAAAAATTTTTTAATACTTTACACAACTATTTTTGCTGGACTCCTTGAATACTGTCTGGTCAAAAACTTCAATCTATCTTTTCCAACGTTTCGAAAATGTATATTTTCATTATCAATGTTTAGAAACTACTACAAAAACAGGTGATACGTTTCTAGGAAAAAAATCCCCTCTGAAGGAAAATTTACCCCGGGGAAAAATCCCCCCTCAAAAAACAATCAAAAGATAAACTAACACTAAACTTTTTTCATTATGTATGTATCTATATAAATTACCATTCGGCGATATAAACCAAAGAAAAAAGAATTTGATTACTTGATCTAAGATTCTGTGCATTCTCAGTTAGTGATTTCAGACTTCATTTTGACATTAAGACATTATTACTTTGACAATATTCTTTACATTGTTTTTATTTGGATGAATTTTATTTTTCTGAAATAACATTGTCATTCTTATATAGAAAAATGTATTGGTTATTGTTTTAATTTATTTAATTTGTGTGATTAATTTGATTTACTTTTGTATTTTTATATTGTGCTTTTTTCTTGTTTTTTTTTTTAAATAAATATAATGACCTGTGAAAATTATTTCGTTTTTCGAGCAGTTTTTATATTTTTTACTTTACTATAAGTATTTACTTTACTATAAGTAAAGTATAGTGATCGTGAAAAAATTCGATCTCGAGATTTTGACGGAATTACATGTTTTGAGGTCCCAGAAGTCGTTTTATGACGTTTTCACGATGATGTCTGTGTGTGTGTGGGTGGGTGGGTGGGTGGGTGAGTGTGTTAGCATTGCTTGTTACCACGCTACGGTCCAGAATCTTTGATGGATCAAGTTGATATTTTACACAAAAATAGGCCTCATAAAGACGAAGATCCCTATTGTTTGGGATGAATTATGCATGATGGGAAAGTCACTTTTTTTGCCAAAAACCGTTTTTTTAAAAACATTTATTTCTCCTAAACTGATAACCCTAGAGTTTTGAAATTTTGACATTATCTTTGAGGTTTTAAATGCAACAAACGAAAAATATATTCAGAATTTTAAAACAACAAGAAATATTTTTTTTTAATAAAATGTAAAAATTTTGACTTATAATTCAATCTCAAACATTGTGAGAGGGATACAAGCCATACTGTTTGACGGATCAAAATGAAACTATGCCTAAAAATAGAACATTATGTGTAGAATGAGTTGAGATATTTTTTTTCAAAATTACATTCGCTGAAGGGGCGTTACAGTACGATTTGTGTTTTCAGAAAATGTTTTTTTGACGCTAAACGGCTGATTAAAAAATAATGAAAATTTGACCAAAAATGGAACAAAAAATTAGCAATTCATGAAAAAAAATTCATGAAGTTTCAATTACGGTAAAGAGCAATAACGATATAAAAACTGTTTGTTTATCCTAGACTATGAGAACACCTGCTATACTTGTCGAATTTTTTATATTTTTTTACATTGTTTACATTGACTTAGAAATTGTTTGAGCGAATCTACTGAGATAAAATTTATATTTATAAAGGAACAATTTAAATTGTTTATTGACTTATATGAGATGTATGAGGAATGATATTGTGCAGGAAAATGATAACACTCACTCAGTAAAAATTCGTATATATGTTATTTGACAAAAGGGGAAGGAAAATGATCTTATTAAATACTAAGAAGCCATAAAATTCAAAGTGTAATAATTCCGTAAAAACCAAAAATGTAAAAAATAATTTAAAATTGATATCTTTCGTTTAGAGATTAATAAATGTAATTATGGTACATCTTTAATTAACAAAGCACCTTAAAATAACATTTTCTTTGCTGTTTAAGATGTTTTTCAGAGAAAAAAAGGGTTTTTCCTGTTTTAAATTTGAAAATTTTACTTTAATATTCAATATAGAAGGACGTCAAGTAAACGATGTAGGAAGTCCACTGGCTATTTGAACAAAAGTCATGTTCTCTTGTAGGAGAATGTTTCGTATCAAGAAATGTTCACATTGGTTTTTCAAAAAAGTTATTACTGCTGTAGTTATACTAATGAAATTATTTGCATCAGCTGTGTGATGTACAAAAATAAGCATATATAGTGATATGTCCTTCAATCACTATCTTTACTACCTCAGGAATGAAAGACTAATAATCATATCCCATTTAGATGTTTACGTTATGCTTAAATGAGACGTTATGTGTTATATACTCAAAGAATTTGCTATTAAGTTACTTATAGTAAAGTTGAGTGTAGGCCACTCCAGATTTTTTGGTTTTGGTATTGGTTTAATACACAAGTTCTAGTCAAAAAATAGATTCATTTTCTTTTTGGGGGTGGGCGATAGATTTTTCGAGGGGCGATTTTTTCCCCGGGGTTTTTCCTCAGAGGATTTTTTCCTGCACTGCCAATTCCTGCCAAAGAACATAACCTACATTAAGTACCTGTAGTAACATTATGTACACAAGTTTCCATAAACTTTACTACATGGTAGGGAATTTTCTCTGTACTGTTTCTGACCTGTTTTGGAAGTGCCTCCTAGGCCTTGATAATGAAAATATACATTTCCAAAACGTCAGAAGCCACGGTTGAATTTTTGGCCAGACAATATTTAGACAGTCCAGCAACATTAGTTGTGTTGTGTAATTAAATTTTTACTGCTCCATAATAGAAGATGAACAAAGAAAAGTTATTTTTATCAAAAACATATTAGTATTTTATAATGACTGGGTCAAACAAATGCCAAAAGACAATATTTACACTATTACATCTCGCTTTCACTTTTTCAAAACATTTAGAACAATAAAAATAATATATATATATATATATATATTATATATATATATAAAGATTTCACATAAACACTTGCATTAAACTTCCTGCACTTTCACCTTTTTAAAATACCACTCTTCCCTCCCACTCTTCTCAATCCCTCACCAGGTGTTTTCTGCATCTAGTGTTTCAGTTGGGTTTTTGACTCCCACAAAGACCCCATGTTACGGTTGAAAGATCTTATCCTTGTTTTTTCATTTCATATTTCGGTTTGATCTTTGATATATATATATATATATATATATATATATATATATATATATATATATATATAGAAAATTGTCACAATAACACGTGATATAAATATTCAGGTAATTCACCACAAATTAAAGAAGATAGTCGCTCTAAGGCCTTTAGCTTTCACGTCGTCAGAGAGCAAGTGAATAATAAGTGAATCTTTAATTTGTGGTGAGTTACCTGAATATATATATATATATATATATATATATATATATATATAAAATAAATTCAAAACGAAGGAAACACACAGAAAGACACAGACATAACTCACATCGAAATATCGATGTGAGTTATGTCTGTGTCTTTCTGTGTGTTTCCTTCGTTTTGAATTTATTTTATTTAAAAAAGTCCTCAGGACCGTTTCTTTTAATTGTATATATTACTTTAGGTAATAACGTGAAATGCACTTATGCACGTAGTGCTGGGCTCTTATGCCGGAATACCGACTAAAACAACCCTTTTCTTCAAGGTCACTAACCCGCTTTTGTTTTTCATATTACTTCAGGTTAGGTCTTACTTTCACCAATGTCGTAGACTTCTGTCCTGATATTTTTCTTCTCTTCCAAGAATTTCTCCTTTTCCCACCTAACTCTGATTTGTTGGCTTGCACTATTATGTAAACTACGATATATTCATAGCCTTCTCTTTATTTGTTCCTTTGGTCGAGGACAATGTGGACAAAACTTCTTACGTGTCTTTATGTGTTCTCATCTTTAATGATTTTGTTCTTTAATATTGTTATTAGTATTAGGTGGGTGCATAATTATTGCAACTTTATTCAATGCGCTTCATTCAACAAAAAGAAACAAAAATTCTTGACAAAAACATTTTTACCCTGGAAAATATTCACCATCTAATTCAATTACCACTTCTCATTTGCTTGGTGGTGTCGATTTAACTGGCGAATAAATTACTATTCTTAAAGGCGATCCACTCTTTTATGGCGGTTCCTTAATTCATTCAAACTGTCATAGAGTTTGTATCTAAGCCATTTTTTCATTTAACGATTAACGTCGTAGTCTGTAGGCGGTTCTGTGGGAGAATATGGCAGATGAGGGAACAGGTCTCAACCTTTATCGGCGATATATCCCACCCTTATAACTAACACTCGTCCTCCTATTCCAATATTCTTTTCTCCCACCAAAATTCAACTGATCATTTCATCCCTTAAATCAAAATCCTCCCCCGGGTTATGATGGCATTTGTAATAAATTACTTTGTAAACTTCCCCCTAAAGTTTTTACTACCAATGAAGACAACAAACTATCTACTCATCCAAACCTCCTTGTACAAACTCTAAATCCTGTCGCCAATCTTCCTCAACCTCACTGAACAATTACTTCATCCATAGATTATCTGACTACATTTCCAACTCATGACTAAAAACATTGAAAACCATGACCTTTAACAAGACCACATGACCGCGAATACGACATCATTAATACAGACGTACTTAATATCTGACATTAATTACTGACAGTCCAAGTTATAGTAGCACAGTAAGCAAGCAGTAGAAGGCCTCTGGTCTGGAACTGCTAGTTACGACGTGCACTATAGTGCGCGGATATATTCGTTGGTCGTTGGTCGTTGGGCGATATATCTGACAACGCGATGTTTGATATTATTGTGCTGCACTCCAAAACCTTTCTCGAACTGGTAGAGGATAACATGACAAATATGATAATTTCTGATACGAAATATGAAAAAGAGAATATTTTGAATACATATAAAAAAAACTTAAACAAAACATTCTTTTATTTTTATTGAAATTGTACTAAAAAAATTTTAAAATTTATTGAAAAAAAAGCCGCAATAATTATGCACCCACCTAATGTTATTATAAAATTTGAAATTTCTATAAGAGTTTCAGGAGTAACGGTTCCTATCATTGTTTTCAGTTTGCTGCGTGACACCTCCGACTTGGTGCAGACAAAGCGGTGCTCAGGATCTTCGTCTTCACTGGAGGTACAATGGACACACACAGGTAATAATGATAATATTCTTAAGAAAAAGAAGAATAACAATATTATAACATAAGTACACCATAAACTAATATTTACTAAAATGTAGAGAAGTTAATGTAAACACCGTAGTTATGTGGGGGGGGGGGGGGGGGGGGGGTTAAAGTGGTGAAATGCATTTACGCACATAGCGCTGGGCTACCAGATAAGCCAGAATACCAACTAAAGCACCCCTTTTCTTCTTGGACACTAGCCTGGAACTGTTTCCCACATTCTCTCAGACTAGGTCATTCATTTCCTTATGTAAGACTACCTTACTTTAGAATTTGTTATCTAGCTCTTCTAGGTGTCTCTCTTTGGTGGTAAGGATATTTTTGACAAGCCAGTCTACTTTTTTTCACACATGAACACTCTGAATCATTTTGTCAATAATAGTTTCTGGGGAGAATATACCGATTTTCCTTCACCAAGTCACTCCTCTGGCTATTCCATTTTTGGTAAGAAAAGAAAGTCTGCTCCACATCTACTGCTGAGCAATACAGGCACTGGGATGTCTGGTGCTTTCCTATCTTGTCTAGTTACGCACAGAAGTACCATGTACGCAGAGAAATTGTGTCAGATAATACCCCACCTCTCCATGACCAAATACCGTTGTATAATAATAATAATAATAATGAGAATAACAATATTATAATATAACTAAATCATGAATTAATATTTAGTACATAATGGAGAATCTACTAAGATTACGGAGAAAATCAGAACAGAATTCAAAATTTTTGATAATTTATGACGATGTTCCAGAAGATGACATTACTGTAATCGAATAATTTAAATTTCTGTATAAAAATAAATATTAAACATAAACATATAAATCTACTTATGTACTTGAAGCCCTCCCCTGAGAATAAGTCCGAGCACGGATTTTGACCTAAAAATAAAGTGAGGCAGTGTCTTATTTTCGGAAAAAGACGGTAGTAGATATTACTATTTGTTCTCTTATATAAACCTTAATAACTTCTGTGTTACTAAAAATATGCATGAATTCGACCATTGATATTTATTTCATTGCATGTAAATAGAGGAATAGGAAAAATCCATATAAGAAAGTTTAAGTTTTTTTACTATTGATTGATCACGCTTTTATGCTCTCTTAATAGTAACCACAGCAAATTGGCAACCTAATTAAATACGCAAACTAAAACCACACCTAATTGATACGGCACGAGATGACATTAATTTTCCCTTTCGGTTCATTTAATGACCTCATTAATAATATAATGCGTGTTACATATCTAACATTTCGTTTACGATTTCTAGCCTGAATTCATGATTAGTAACTTTATTTACTAAATCATTCCATTTAAACAAATGCTAAAATTACCTGTTTCTTTTCGTTAATTGAACTCGATCATTCAAATAAAAAATAATTTTCAAAAATGTATGAATACTCTAAACAAAATGCCAAATTACGTTTAAATTATAATTGGCGAAGTGTAGTTCCCAAATAAAAAGCGATAATTAAATTTACGTTCATTATTCCTAATGATGGGTTTACTTACAGTAATTTGAGTGTGAGCCACTCTTGATTCCCTTTTGCATACATAACATTCTTTCACAAGAAAAGAAAATGCTTTCAACTGTCAACTATTGTAATGTTACGAACTGAATAATCACATACTGTAAGATAATTATTCATTTTGAAATAATACTTATAAAAGTTATTCCCTCATCTTTACAATTATCATTATAAAACACAATGTGTTTGAATCAAGTTGTTTTATTAAACAGTTGTATAAGAAAAGTTTTATTAGTAGTTCACTCTTTCTCTCTCTCAAAATAAAAAAGGCTGCTGTAAAATGTTTTTAGTTTTAATGTTTATTCGAAATGTGATTGTGGAAACAGTTACAACTATGAGTAAAACCACAACAAGCGGTCTTCGTCAGTTGTGTTTTTCACTCTGACGAAGACCGCTTATTGTGGTGGAAAAACCTTAGTCTTTTTTATTTCCATTTTATATAGTGGTTTGGTCATATATATATCATTAAATAACTTGCTTACATTAAGTCTTGTATGTTTCTTACATACCTTCTCGAGTTTTCTGATATAGAAGGTATGTAAGACTTAGAGTAGGCAAGTTATTTAATGATATATGTTTAAAAGAAGGTCTGCTCCCAAAGTATATATATATATATATATATATATATATATATATATAGCATTTATAACTTTCTTTATTTAGTTTATTTATTTTAATTGTAAACCTGAAGATGACACATGATTGTTGAAAACTAGTTTATTAGTGTAGGGTGAATATACATTTCAACCATGTTATTAAATTTCTTTCGTTTACTTCACCTATTTACTTGGAAATGTCATTGGCAAACCTGATTTATAGTTTACCAACTACAATAAGAAAAATAGCCAGGAGGTTAGAATCTGTTAATAAGAAGTCATGAATACAGCAACTGCGATCATTTTCAATAATATATATATATATATATACAAAACACTTTTTCTTTTTCTCGGAGTTTGGTCAATGATCAAGCCACAATATGAAAATGGGAAAATAAAACTAAGACCTTTCAACCGTAACAAGCGATCTTCGTCAGAGTCAAAAACCCAACAGTTGGGTTTTTGACTCTAACGAAGATCGCTTGTTACGGTTGAAAGGTCTTAGTTTTGTTTTCCCATTTTCATATAGTGATTTGATCATTGATTATATATATATATATATATATATATATATATATATATATAAGGATTGGGTTTTTGACTCTAACGAAGACCGCTGGTTACGGATGAAAGATCTTAGTCTTGTTCTCCTATTTCATATTGTTGTTTAATCATTTATATATATATATATATATATATTGTAAAAGACGAGCCAATCCCTGTTACGTATTACTTTGGGCACTTCTTATTGGTTGTGGGTGTTTATTCGTTGAACACGTTTCTCCTTAGCACACTCCGTCTGCTCGACCGCCTCAGCCTTCACTCCGGGAGAGGGCTCGCAGTCCCTACTTAATTTTCCAATAGAGTTAGATGAAGGTCTTGGCGTCCTGGCTTGGAAGTGTACCTCGTCGAACTCGGTGTTTACTATGGGCTTAGTGGATTTCATTAGATACTGGTTGTTGGTGTTTTCTGTAAATTCTATTGATGTGGGTGTATGTAGACCTTTTCCCCGTCGGTTTCCTAACACGCTTGGCCGCATCCGCCGTCCTTCCTGGAGAGGGCTCGCAGTCCCTACTTTAATTTCACAGAGGGCAGGAATGGCATAGGCGTCCTCACGCAGAAGAGTTCCTCGTAAGAATCTGGTCCGGGCTATGGGCATTATGAGTTGAAGTTGAAGTTGAGTGTGTGTGGCGTTTGTCAGTAGACCCCTTTACTGCAGTGTTTTCTTGAAGAAAACACATGTGCATTCTTCAAGAAAACACTGCAGTAAAGGGGTCTACTGACAAACGCCACACACACTCAACTTCAACTTCAACTCATAATGCCCATAGCCCGGACCAGATTCTTACGAGGAACTCTTCTGCATGAGGACGCCTATGCCATTCCTGCCCTCTGTGAAATTAAAGTAGGGACTGCGAGCCCTCTTCAGGAAGGACGGCGGATGCGGCCAAGCGTGTTAGGAAACCGACGGGGAAAAGGTCTACATACACCCACATCAATAGAATTTACAGAAAACACCAACAACCAGTATCTAATGAAATCCACTAAGCCCATAGTAAACACCGAGTTCGACGAGGTACACTTCCAAGCCAGGACGCCAAGACCTTCATCCAACTCTATTGGAAAATTAAGTAGGGACTGCGAGCCCTCTCCCGGAGTGAAGGCTGAGGCGGCCGAGCAGACGGAGTGTGCTAAGGAGAAACGTGTTCAACGAATAAACACCCACAACCAATAAGAAGTGCCCAAAGTAATACGTAACAGGGATTGGCTCGTCTTTTACAATATCTGATCTGGCATTCAACATATATATATATATATATATATATATATATATATAATATATATATATATTGGGGAGCAGGCCTTCATTTATACACGTTTTATTAAAAGTAATGCCCAATTTAACTTTTACACTTTTTCTTATCCGTTTTTTCAAGTGTTCTCATACTTGACTTCCATGGTTCTGGAACTAAAAACATAAGTTCACCAAAATTTTTATTACTATACACCGACATGTTTCGGTCATCGTTGACCATTTTCAAGGTTAAAGAAGAATTCTAAAATTATATGAAGGCAGTCAGAAGGCGAACCAGTCTGGGAGAGGTATAGAAGTTAATCGATTACCTTCCCAGATACAAATGACGGATGGAAGGTAACCAAGAGCCTGGTGAAACCTCAACATACCTTTACCTTTGATAACCTCCCTAGTTGTGAATATGTGTTATGGACTCGTTATGTTTATTTTAGTTTATTTTAATTGTTATTCACTTTTCGATCATTAATAATTTTATATATTCTTTAACCTTGAAAATGGTCAACGATGACCGAAACATGTCGGTGTATAGTAATAAAAATTTTGGTGAACTTATGTTTTTAGTTCCAGAACCATGGAAGTCAAGTATGAGAACACTTGAAAAACGGATAAGAAAAAGTGTAAAAGTTAAATTGGGCATTACTTTTAATAAAACTATATATATATATATATATATATATATATATATATAAGTTGCGGTTCGCTTCTCAACGCCAGTACTTTGCACTCTTCTTCCTTACGACGGATGTCGATATATCGAAGTGATTTTCTCTAGTGACTTTCTCTGTTTTCTTTTTATTTTTTAAAGTGTATATATATAACTGTTTTACGTATATTACTTATATATATATATATATATATATATATATATATATATAAAAGTTTTATAGTCTTAAATTTATATATTATATATATATATATATATATATATATATGTAGAAACACTTTTCCAGGGCATAATTGAATGACTCAATCATTGAGGTTCTATCACATACTTAGTTAAAAAAATTAGCTTAGTTTATGACGTAATAAAAAAAAATTAAATAAAGTCAATAAATAACAGAAATGCTAAAATGGTAACAATCTACCAGGCTGCTTAAGACAGACAGAAGTGCTTTGCAAGTTATTGCGGAGACCCCTTCATATTGAGTTACCTAATATTAGAACTTCACTCAAGCTGTCTTCGGCAATAGTCACCCCCTTGATAGGGTTTTATCTGTCAGCATCTAAATGACTTTAATTTAAATATTCAAAAAAATTATATAAAGATATTCTCAACAATCTCTCTGCTTCTATGAATAATATCATTTTTATATTATATTTGCTTAGATTTCAAGAAATGTAAACTATATATATATGTATTACTCACCGTGTTCCGTAAGCGGATTACCCGAAATTTTGGTTCTGTAAGTGTGTTTCCTTACTCTGTGTGTTACTCTTCATGAATTTTGAACTCGTATCGTATTCAGTTTGGATTGTATTTCCGTTTATTAAGTGATATATATATATATATATATATATATATATATATATTGGGAAAACAAGACTAAGATCTTTTAACCGTAACAAGTGGTCTTCGTCAGAGTCAAAAACCCAACTCGTTGGGTTTTTGACTCTGATGAAGACCACTTGTTACGGTTGAAAGATCTTAGTCTTGTTTTCCCATTTCTCATTGATTGTTGAAAACTTTAATGTCTTCTTTCTGTTTGACCCTACTGAGGGCAACATGTAATTGGTCATGTTGAAATGCTGTTTTACATAAATGAACAAAACTTTCTCTAGAGTCTCGCCTTGAGACTTATCAATAGTCATGGCGAATGCTAATTCAATTGGAAATTGAAACCTTAAAAAATGAATTATGTCCTCTTCACATAGAACAACTTTTAATCTTGAAATAAAAAACTATTTCCCTTTGACACCGTTATCTGATAATTTTATAAACAATAACATTATCATAAGTCTCTTCTGTCATTAGCCTTATTCCATTACATAAGTGCGGTGGATCAATGTTTCTCATACATATACATGACAGGAGCTTCCTTTTTGAGTTCTACCTTATGTTGGAGTGATCCACACAACTCTAGTGAGTCAAGAAATTCTTGAGATTAATATGTCTCTTCTGTTCCTACACGAACCGAGTTCTATGACAGATATTGTTTGATTTCTTCAGGAAATTATTCAATAGACCTATGATTAATTTCACTGTGTATCTCGTTAAATGCAATTATGTAGAATTTTCTGTGAACAATATTTGCTGGTTAGCGAATGAAGAGCAAATGTATGCAATACACTAATCAACATTATGTGCACTGATAAACATACATATCTTCGAGCAGTGATAATCTCTTTATTTTCATTCTTTCAACTCTCTCTTCACTTATATTTATCAGAAATTTAGAATATTTCTGAACTTCTACTGAGCATTTCTCAGTATATCTCTCAGAAGTATTTCTCATCTTCTTTTTGAACTATCATATCACTAGTTACATGTAGTTTAGTAAATCTGCTCCACAAGACTGATTCATGTATTATAGACATGAGCATCAGTTCCTCTTTTGACAACTGGAAGAAGTTGTCAATCCCTGAGAGGCTACAGCCAATAGAATTAGTCACGAACTCCTTAATTTAGAGAGAATTAGTTTTTGTTTAGAATTTTCCGATTCAAAAGGGAGGATTCTCATCGATATCCATCATTAAATTTCCTGTTTCTAAATTTATTATGATTAAAACATTATAATTTAGGTCCAGAAACTATTACTCATTACTTCGGAGTCATTTATATCAGGTTTTGGAAGTTTATTGTACAAAAGTCCCTGCGAGTCGCAGCAGACGGTAGCGTACTGGACCTCCATTCAATGCCAAGGGCGTGGGTTCGATTCCCATAAAATTTCTAATATTTTATTCAGTTTAGAGCTTGTGTAAATATTTAAACAAGAAAATTAGAGTTTTATAAGTATATAGATAGATAAATAAATAAATATTTCTTAATTAGTGCAATTATTTATTGTTTGGTATTTATTCATGGTAAGGAATCGTTTAAATTATTCCAGTCTTCCTAAATAATGAGTTTATTCATGAATACAACGTGTTTCGAATATATTGTGTTTATTGTATGTGCTTCTTCTTACTGTTTAATTTACGCTACTTTGTTATTACAATGTGGACGCTAATGTGCACATTTCATGGAAAAGCGCTGTTATAAAAAACTACGAAGGACATAAATTTATAGAAGAAGGGAAAAAAAAATAAGATTATGAAAAAGTTATGTTCGCAATATTAGTGTCTTGAAATAAAAAACGACTTACAGTCTGGCATCATCGAAAGACTAAGTCTTTCAGTTTATCATTATATAATGCAATACATACTTACACTGAGAACATAAAATTCTAGTAGTAATTTCAACATTTTTTTTAGACTGATATAAGTAACTACTTTCTTTGATTAATGTTTCATTCCTACAAGACAAATATTTCTCTTCTTATTTTTGAAGCAATATGGCATTATTACTTCGGCACCTTTTTCCTCAAAATGAAATTATTTTCAAACAGAAATGAATTGACACTTGCTAAATCTCAATTCGTTCATAAAGGTAAAATAACACATATATTTCTAATCATACAGATGGTAGTCATAATCAAATTTTGAGATAAAATATAATTAAACTAGCAAACGTACCCGTCTTTGACGGAATCAAAAATTCCATAATACTTGGTATTCTAAAATACCAGTAGGAATTATAGACTAGTAGAAAATACCATTATTAATATTGTGAAAAGAAAATTCCTCTGTATACACCACATTAGCTGTCTGTCCTTCAGGTTCATGGAAGAACAAAGAGCTGGAACTCCTGACTTTTCAGCAAGCAAACTACAGTTGACCCTGTGAGAAAAACTTGGTCTCACTCACTTCATTTCCTGCGTTAGATAAAGTTTCCTCTTGCGACTTAGTTACCGTCATTGCGAAACAGACTCTGACGGGACTTTGCAATCGTTTGAGTGGAAACGGATGGTTGCTCGGAATCAATGCTGTGGTATACATACAGACTCCACATTCCACACCCAGTCATGGTGTCCGCCTCTATGGCATATACTCGTATGTACAGAGCATGAACTCAGAGTTGTGTTCCGTGCGACATTTTTGGGCACTCAACTTTTGTAACGTGGGCACAGTTAGGTTTTTTACTCTGACGAAGACCGCTTGTTACGGTTGAAAGATCTTAGTCTTGTTTTCCCATTTTATATTGTGGTTCGATCATTGATAGTCATTTCACGTGTTTATGTGAAATCTTTATATATATATAAGAGAGAGAGAGAGAGTTGACTGTCGTTCCGTTCGTCTATTCACTTCTTCTCCTGAGGACGACTTCCATTATTTTGTTGACACCTGAGTCTTTGTAATCTTTCTGTCTATGTGTCACAGTTTATTTTAGTATATATATATATATATATATAGTATATACTATTTTTCTGTACTGAAGTTGTTTCAGTGTAAATAACATTGAAAAACAAACGTTTATGTCAATGTTTCGTCTCTGTAGCTTTACATTGCTAGTTCATTCTAATCAAGAATGTTGATCATCATTTAGAGTTTATATATTCAGAGCACTTTAGGTATTGAATATTAATTAAACCTGAGTATAACTTGAAGGTCAGAACATGAAAATCTCTGGGTGAAAGTCGGATAATATTCTTGTAAATAAATAACTAAAGAAGCAGTAAATAAAACCATTCTACAAGTGACTATCATAAGAAATTAAATTATATAAATCCCATCTGTTTTTTTTCTTTTCTGCGATAACTCCTTGATTCTATATGCACATATATACAACATATTCAACATATAAGTAACAGAAATGTTTGGCAAGTGTTCAATTTCAAGAGAACCTGAAAAGATTTTCAGCTAAATAATGCAAAAGCAGAAGAACAAGTAGAAGGAGACGCCTTCATTCTAAATGAGCTCCTTCTTTCCTTTTTTCTTACGTATTTCATTCCTTTTCTAAAAAAAAAAAAAAATCAGCTTAAGCTTTCCTTTTTATGAAAAGGAAAGCTTAATTGATTAATTAAGCTTTCAATAATTTTAAAAGCTTAAATGCTTAATTGAACTTTTTTATGAAAAGTTCAATCCTATTAAAATCAAAGATTCCTTGGTGCTTTCAGCTATAAATGACTTTAGTTATTTAATATACCCGGTTATATACTTTATATAAAAAGATTTCACATATACACGTGAAATAACAATCAATGATCAAACCACAATAATAAATGGAAAGATCTTAATCTTGTTTTACCATTTCTTATTCTGGTATTTCCTATAAAAATCAAAGATTCCTTGGTGCTTTCAGCTATAAATGACTTTAGTTATTTAATATACCCGGTTATATACTTTATGTAAAAAGATTTCACATATACACGTGAAATAACAATCAATGATCAAACCACAATAATAAATGGAAAGATCTTAATCTTGTTTTACCATTTCTTATTCTGGTTTGATCATTGATACTTTATATGTTTCGATACACTTTTAAATATTTCATTCGAAATAAATGATTTTTTTTTAAAAACATTCTTAAGGCAAGATGGAAATAAGACAGTTTTGTTGGCAGGATTACCAGTACACGAACTCTCTAGTACAGTGGCAATTATAATTATTTATTCTAATAATTAATTTAATGCTTATAAGAGAATTTTAATTTTTGTATTTTTCTGTTTTCGTTGCGGTCTTATACTTCATTGATATGAAAATTTTGATTTGAATAAATTTATTTATACTATATTTCTAATAATATTACATATGTCGGTGCAATAATTTATTAAACTTTTATAAAGTATGAAATATCAATTGGCAACATTTATCTGACAGATTAAAGAAACTGGTTTTGGAATCTGTTTGAATGACCTTGGTGTTAAAAGATTGCTATTTCTAAAAATAACATTTCAAATATTTTGTACGAAATCTTTTTGTTTTAATTTATATGCTACTTCATTAAAGGTAGATTATACACCTACAGCAGTTTGTAAACTTCTTTCTTAAGAAAGTTATTTTAAACTTCTCAAACTGAATAGAAACCCTTTTATACGAAATATGAATGAACTCCTTTCCTTTCCTAAATCCCTAATTAAAGACCAACTTCAACAAGTCATTTAGCGACTACCAGATTGAACTTTGATGCTTAATTTATCATAAAGCTTCTATAAAGATATCGAAAACAAAAAAAAAAGGTTTTACTATATCCGCATATATAAATAAATGGATAAAAACAAATAACGCTTATCCAGAAGCATTATGAAGTTATTTAAAACTTATTCAGCTGTATTAAAATGAATATTATAAAATTTCAAAATAGTTTAACAACATATATGACTTATGTAATTTAAGGACTAAATAAGTAATAAAACAGTAGCAGTCACGTTTTTACTTATATATATATATATATATATATATAAATCAAAATATTAAAACGGTCCAAACCGGACAGATATATAAATGAAAAATGACAACAAATAGAAGAAGCGAGAAAACTTACTGGGTCGATATTTCGAACTGAAGTTCGTCGTCAGGGAGAAGAAGGGAAGAGGAAGAGGCTCGTGCGTCCACTCGTACAAGCAGAGTGTAGCCCTCTGCTTGTACGAGTGGACGCACGTGCCTCTTCCTCTTCCCTTCTTCTCCCTGACGACGAACTTCAGTTCGAAATATCGACCCAGTAAGTTTTCTCGCTTCTTCTATTTGTTGTGTCTTTTCATTTATATATATATATATATATATATATATATATAAAAGATTTTACATAAACAGGTGAAATAACAATCAATGATCAAACCACAGTAAGAAAATGGGAAAACAAGACTAAGATCTTTCAACCGTGACAAGCGGTCTACGTCAGAGTCAAAAACCCAACTGAGTTAGAAATGGTTAGAAACCCAACCTAACTGGAAATAGTTAGATGACAAGGACAGGTTATACACAGGCAATGGTTGCCGAGTGTAGAGTTCCTTGTGCAGTTATCACAAAAATTAGGGCGTTGAATCTAATATGTAGTGTTGATTTAATTATAAATGTTTTTAAGTTATATTTAGCTATGTATAGTTTAGTTAAGATTTTGTACAACTGTAATCCTTGAAAATGGTCAGTGAGGACCGAAACATGTCGGGCTATGTAAATAAAAACTTTGGTCAACTAATCTATCTTGTACCACAAAAATGGAGAAAGTGTATTAGAGAACTCGAGAGATTCGAGTTCTAATACTCGATTATAATATATATATATATATATATATATATATATATATCATTAAAATTAACCGCAGTCTCGGCAATCACGATCTTAAGACTGAGAGATTCGATCCTACGAAATAACTTCCTGCTAACAGGGTTCAACTGGAAAAGGAGTTGGCCAAGAGACATGTTAAATTAAAATCGATGACTCATGCTTAGTCATTGCTATAAATATATTAAAAGGATAGTACAGGTTAATATAAAGAGAAGGTCAAAGGTCAATAATGAAAAAGAAACAAGCGGTTATAAAGAGAAGGTCAAAGGTCAATAATGAACAAGAAACAGTTTAATCTATTTATAGCAATGACTAAGCATGAGTCATCGATTTTAATGTAACATGCAACTTGGCCAACTCCTTTTCCAGTTGAACCCTGTTAGCAGGAGGTTAGTTCGTAGGATCGAATCTCTCAGTCTTAAGATCGTGAATGCCGAGACTGCGGTTAATTTTAATGATACTTGTTTAAAAGAGGATCTGCTGCCTATTTATACAAATTTATATATATATATATATATATATATATAGAGTTGGGTTTTTGACTCTGACGAAGACCACTTGTTACGGCTGAAAGATCTGAGTCTTGTTTTCCCATTTCTCATTGTGGTTTGATCATTGATTGTTATTTCACGTGTTTATGTGAAATCTTTATATATATATATATGGAATTAAAGTATGCAGCAGCTTCTGCATTGACGACCTTTTTGCTGATGGCCTCGATTTTTCTCACTATTATTCGGTGATGCTGAGGTAACTTCCATATATGATGGGCCAGAGACATTGAGAAAACTAATATCAAACAACTTTAATGAAGTACAAAAACACTAGGTGGAAACAAGCTTTCGACCACACATTGGTCATCTTCAGGTTACACTACTATTTAATCAATGAATATTAATATAATTAACTGAAAAATAATTATAATATAAGTAATCTTTAAAATTAAACATAACATTTTAACAGATATAAGACAAACGATACAGCGGGTGAGAGGAAAACAAAGAGCAGGTTCCAGCAGGGTTGCAACAACATACAGGTTTGCCCCTCAATTGCTGCCAACCCTACTGGGCTCTCTAACAAATTTAAAGCTATTTTCGAAAGTAGTGCTACTTGGGATCACATTGAGGTCATAATTTTGAATGTTGATGTTGGGGTTGACATCTTTGATATAAAGGGCTTCCAGGATAGTTAATCTATCTTTGTCGTTATTATAATGAAGTACCGAAGTTCCATCCACTAACATACCCCTGGTGAGTTTAATCCCATGGGCATCTTCTGCATGTTTTTTGGGGGCTCCTGTTGAGAGATGCATGGTCAGACGCCTTGAGAGCTTCGTAGCCGTCATCCCAATATACCTCGAATTCAGGGTTGCACACTCCCCTGTTGAACAAGCGTACTGGTATACAAGGTGACTGCGTTGAAGCTCCGGGGTGTCGACTTTCGGTTTATTTGAAAGCACAAGGTCACTGGTCTTCTTATTCTTATAATATATTCTTAACTGTAATCTATCTATTTCATTGGTTGGCTTTACGTTATCCTTTATTAACTTGTGGAGGGCTCTTTCATCTTGTTTGTATTCATTGTGCATATATGCACGGTAGTAGAGGGTAAGTGACTCACCAGGGTCTGGAGGCTCTACATTACTGGTCTACCATTTAACCAGGAACGACTTTATTGCCTTCATTACTTCAGCGTTGGAGTATCCATTGTTAATTAGTACCTGCGTTGAGCTTACGCTATATAAAAATATAGGAAGTCTACTATCAATGCTTATATAAAAAGGGCATTCACCCACTGCAGTGATTGGACCCTAGTACACCAAGAGATCGAAAGCTCTAACCTGAAGATGACCAATGTGTGGTCGAAAGCTTGTTTCCACCTAGTGTTTTTGTACTTCATTAAAGTTGTTTGATATTAGTTTTCTCAATGTCTCTGGCCCATCATATATGGAAGTTACCTCAGCATCACCGAATAATAGTGAGAAAAATCGAGGCCATCAGCAAAAAGGTCGTCAATGCAGAAGATGCTGCATACTTTAATTCCATTTGTCTTCAAGAAGATTTGCTGCCCACTTATACTAATATATATATATATATATATATATATATATATATATAAATCGTATTCCTAATTACTAATGATTATTAAGTCATAGTTAATCGGGTCAAAAGACATAAAATTTAGCTCCTCAAGTAAGAAGTTGTTAAGAATGAAATTCAGTTTTATCATTAAGAGGAAGCAGGGGAAAGAGGGTGGAAGAAGGTTATCATGTTGCAAAATCAAGAACGACTTTTGCTTCGTATATTACCTCTTTAGGAGACAGAAATGTTGATAGTCCTCTTAACCTATCCCTTCTAGCAGCCTGACGGCTTAAAGCAAAAGTGAAACAAAATTACCTTCTAGCGTCAAATTTAAAATCTTTCCTAACTTCCCCACCAGTTCTCAAGTACTTTATTTTGAGCCCAGTTCATAATGAGCCAACAACAGGGAATGCCTTTATTTTCCTTAACATCTGGAGAAAGTTAATACAAATATATTAACTGAAAATTTATTTCTTACGTATTATTAGATCACAACTATTCTGTAATTATTGCTACTTTATAGAAACGTGTGAATTAAGGTATTGGAAAATCTTCTACGATAGTATTTCAATTTTGCATAATATATATATAATTTCATTAAACACTTTTTGAACCTTTGTTCTAATCTCTTTTCTCATTAAATTTTCTAATTTTCTTATAAGTATTTTGATGTTTTCCGGGATATGAAATAACAACTGTCCAAATGTTTTGTCTTGAAAGCTCATTTTTCACAATCTACACTTTTTTAATAATTCACCAACGTTTCAGTCTCCGTAGACCATCTTCAGGGTATCTTAAAACTTAATTTACTAAGGCTAGAAATTTAACACTCTATATAATCTAGGATTAAAAACTATATGAAAAACAATAACACAGTCGGCATGCATAATGGTTACCTACATAAGGAAGGTTACAATAAGGCTAGGCTGACTAGTTCAAATTGAAACAGTTTAAACAAGATATTTGTCCCTAAGGCTAGGCCTAATTTCAAATATCTTCTGCATTCCCGTTCGCTGACTCCTCTACATGTAGCTTCAAAATTCTTGTAAAACTTGTAAGTTGGCCATTTATTTTAGGTTTCTTTTCTAATATCTGGAGTGCTTCTATTATTTGTAGACGACCAACATCATTTTCTGAAAATTATATATATATATATCTTAGGTGTTGCTGGTCTGAATACTGGGCGGTGACTGGTTCTTGGCTTGCAGAGTGGCTGGTGGTTGGTCACACACCTTTCTTTTTTCTCCTGAAGACGGATTACCCGAAAATTTGAGTCTGTATGTGTATTTCCTTATCCTGAGTGTTAGGCTTTTTGAATTTTGAACTGGTATTGTGTCCAGTTTGGATCGTGTTTCGTTTAATTAAGTGATATATATATATATATGATTAAACCACAATATAAAATGGGAAAACAAGACTAAGATCTTTCAAACGTAACAAGCGGTCTTCGGCAGAGTCAAAAACCCAACTAAAACACTAGATTCAGAAAACATCTGGTGAGGGGTTGAGAAAAGTGGGAGGGAAGAGTGGTATTTTAAGAGGGTGAAAGTACAGCAAAGGACAAATGTCCAGAAAGGGTTGTTTGTCCACCAACTCTTCACAACCCCTCACCAGATGTTTTCTACATCTAGTGTTTCAGTTGGTTTTTTGACTCTGACGAAGACCGCTTGTTACGTTTGAAAGATTTTAGTCTTGTTTTCCCATTTCATGGTGAGGTTTTGTCATTGATTTGTTATTTCATGTGTTAATGTGAAATCTTTTTATACTATTATCGATATGCTTACACTAGTATTATACTATATAAAACCTTTCTCTTTAAAAATATTATTAAGAGCAAATTTTTAGAATGATAATTATATCTAATCTGACTTATATAAACACATGCACAATCTATTAGAGGTATGAAATACCTAAAATGAGTGTTCGCGGGTCACTGTAGACTTAGAAGGCATTTAAGTGTTATTGGTCTAGAGAGCAGTGTAGTCAGTCAGAAGTGTGGAGCGGAGGATGAACTTCTATCTACTTTGTGGCTGACTGTCCTGAATTCAGGTTAATTAAGTTAAATACGTATGTGGTAAGTTTTATTAGGGAAGATAAATTAAAGGAACTCAAATGGAAGAATCTCCTGATCTTTATGGAGAGATTAGGTAGATTTTCGTTAGGGTAGGTTTAGGTCACCTGGGGACGAGGCAAAAAGAGCTCATTTGGTGGCCATTGGTCTCCCCATTCTTAACATTCCAGGAATTGAAAATCTACGGCCAGCTGAATGTTGAATTACAGACCTCAAAGCTTTTTTAGGTAGTTATAAAAAGAAAAAATAATATAAACGCCAATTAGTAAATCCTCAGTCATCGTCCTCAAATTTTCTTTTTATATGTTAAATCTCATCCAAAGGGGGAATATAATCCGATGTAAAAAATCAGTTCATTCGCAAAATCACCCTGTGGAAGAGGGTGTGTATTTTTATCTCTTTTAACAATGAAAATTAATATTACGTTTTAACAGCCTGCTAGTCAATTTGGATATAACACAGGTTAGGTTCTAAGTTTGCTTGTTCTCTCTTTATTTTTTAAATAATGGAATAAAAATTTAATAATTTAGTCTCTATTTAGTAATAAATAATATTTATAAATTTATTACTAACAAATTTCTTTAATAATAGATTAAAAGCGAATGTAACATTTTTTGCATAGGTACGAGGAGTGATCAGAAAGGAATGGTGAATTACTGAAATTCGCGCGCTCCGTATAATAATTTCAGTTGTTTTGTTGGTCTGTTGGCACACTCGTCGCAATCATATAATCACAGTTTAGACTGTATTGTCTGTATTGCTTTGTATGTATAACAAGATTTCACATAAACACATTAAATAACAATCAACGATCAAACCACAATATGAAATGGGAAAACAAGACTAAGATCTTTCAACCGTAACAAGCGGCCCTCGTCATAGTCAAAAACCTAACTGAAACACTAGATGCAAAAAACATCTGGTGAGAGGTTGAGAATAGTGGGAGGGAAGAGTAGTATTTAAAAAGGGTGAAAGCGCCGGAAAAGACAAATGTCCAGAAAGGGATGTTTGGGGAAACAAAGGGTAAACTATCCGTTTGAAATAACGGTCACTTTAAACTTGATACTTTTGTTATGAGTGCAATAGTCTCTTCAAAGAGGGTTGACAGCTAGCGGATAGTTTTTTACCCTTTCTTACTATACTCCTTTGTTTCTCTAAACAACCCTTTCTGGACATTTGTCCTTTCCTGCGCTTTCACATTTTACAATACCACTCTTCTCAACCGCTCACCAGATGTTTTCTGCATCTAGTGTTTCAGTTGGGTTGTTGATTCTGACGCAGACCGCTTGTTACAGTTGAAAGATCTTAGTCTTGTTTTCCCATTTCATATTGTGGTTTGGTCATTGTTTTTTATGTGAGAGGTACTAAGGTTAGACTCGTGTTTTGCGTGCTCAACGATTTTTTCTGTTGAAAATATGCAGCAGAGAATTTGTAGATATTGTTGAATAAAAAATGTTATTAAGTGATAAACAAAGCTCTTGAAATGTTGATAGTAATGTACGGGTGAGTCCAAATGAGCAAACAAAAAATGTTTATAAGAGGTATAACAGCACAAAGTCGCCAAGCACGTTTTACCGCAGTATAACCTTTATGCCACTCACTTAAAAACAACACATGCAATAACCCAAAACTGTGAACATATAATTGCGACAACTGTACCAACGCAACAACCAATTTTGAAATTGGAGTTTATAGAGCACACGAAAATCAAGAAATGTCCTTATTTTGGTCACGTATCGTATGTCAACATTCTTTCTGCGTAGATCTACTACTGTAGCACTTGTACATGTTTAAAAACTAAAGCTGTTTCCATTATAATATAATTATAAAGGAATCTACAATAATATTATTAATATTTATTATAAATGATATTATATTATTAAATATTTTATAGTATTATTATATCAGGCATCTTTATGCCTTAATTTCAAATATGAATAGAGCTGAGATATTAAAGTGTTACAGAAATCTTAGTAAATTCCACAACTGTTACAACATTTATTTAATTTTAACTGTATATGGTAACCATATGCTATGTTAACCAGTTATATGAATTCCACAACTGTAGGAACATTTTCAAGTACAACTGCATATGTTTACCATATGCATATTGTAACGGCATATGTGAATTCTACAACAGTAGGCATATTTTGAAGTGTGTGTGTAATTGTATATGGTAACCATATGCTGTGGTAACCAGTTATATGAATTCCACAACTGTAGCAACATTTTCAAGTGCAACTGCATATGTTTACCATATGCATATTGTAACGGCATATGTGAATTCTACAACAGTAGGCATATTTTGAAGTGTGTGTGTAATTGTATATGGTAACCATATGCTATGTAACCAGTTATATGAATTCCACAACTGTAGCAACATTTTCAAGTGCAACTGTATATGTTTACCATATGCATATTGTAACGACATATGTGAATTCTACAACAGTAGGCATATTTTGAAGTGTGTGTGTAATTGTATATGGCAACCATATGCTATGGTAACCAGTTATATGAATTCCACAACTGTAGCAACATTTTCAAATGCAACAGCATATGTTTACCATATGCATATTGTAACGGCATATGTGAATTCTACAACAGTAGGCATATTTTGAAGTGTGTGTGTAATTGTATATGGTAACCATATGCTGTGGTAACCAGTTATATGAATTCCACAACCGTAGCAACATTTTCAAGTGCAACTGTATATGTTTACCATATGCATATTGTAACGGCATATGTGAATTCTACAACAGTAGGCATATTTTTAAGAGTAACATGGATATGGTACATTAGCTTCCTTTACAAAACCCTATAACCCACTAACTTTGCAAAATTGTTTTGAAGCAAGTACTTTCCCATCTACATACAAGTTTTCTCACCATAAGTTTAAAATTAGCATTCTCTTTCAAGTAACAGAAACCAGTTTGTCTAATAGGAAACATGTTTATGTCTGAGAGATTTGGAATACTAAATTCTCATTCTCGGATAACATGAAATCTGACAAAAATTGTAATAATAAGTACTGTGTTTATACGGGTTTACTGATTTTTTCGCCTTTAGTATTTAAATATGCAAAAAGAAAAAAAAAAGAGTAAAAATAATGAAAAATTCGGTTTTCCATCAAGAATCGTATTAATACACTCCCTAAAAGAATTTAAAAAGAAGCCATTCAATATAGTGAATGCCAAAAGAAATATTTCAACAAGTAAAAAAAAACCCAGTCGTTCAGTATTGACTTTTGTTATAACGTTTCCCCCCCAGTCATGGAACTGAAAACCCCGTAGCTGTTAGAGTCAAATTGCAAGTAAACCGTCATAAAAATCAATCCCTTGTTTCATTTTTTTTAGTCATTTAATGCAAGGTAAATATTTATTACGATATTGTACATCAATTATACCATATCTAAACAATATATAAAATATATGATACTGTAAGTATTTATATTAAAGAATTTCGTTCCGTTTGGTTTAAAGTCATAATTATTTTGGAGTAATTATGCGTCAGAAATTGCAAGATATTTAATTTTAGCACGAAGGGTACGAAAGCCGCTTATTCTTTCATCCTTTAATTGTTGCTCTCGAATTTTTCATCTTCCTCTTACATACTATTTGTATATCTCTCTCACCCATTCCTTCCCCCCACCCTACCCAAGTTTAACTCACTCATTTATTAGTCTAATATCTTATATCTCTTATATAAGAGATGATAAAAAAAAATAAAAGTTTTATCAGGACTCTGTTAGTTCTTCAGGTTCAAATTAAACTCTTATTGCCAACATATTGGGTTTTTGTTTAAAAACATTTTTAATAGGCATACAAAAAAGAGGACATATGAGAAATTTAAACCTGAAAAACTGACTGAGTCATAATAAACATATATTCTATTTCTATTTCATGGTCAATACTTTTATCAATATTCATATAAGAAATTATAGACATATATAGGTATATATATACTTTTTCATTGGAAATACGATCCGAAACGGACAAATATAGTCTAGTGTACAGAAAGACATATAGAGAAATTAAATGCACACACTTACAGCCTCTAATTTTTGGTTTGAACCATCTTCAGGAGAGATATGATAGGGAATCCAAGCGCACTGGTTCAGAGACGGTTGGAGACCAACCAATGAGCTTGGTTTCCCTCTCTTATCTCTTCTAAAGACGGTTCAAATCGAAATGTAGAGACTGCCAGTGTGTGCTTTTAATTTCCTATGGTCTTTTCTGTACATTGAACTGTATATATATATATATATATGTTTGATTGAAATAAACGGCAGCTTCCGCATTCACGACTTTAATACTCGTCCTTTCCAGTCTTCTGACTATTTCTCTTTGAGGGTAGAAAGTTTCCACAAAAGTTGTCCTAATGACATGTTGTAACACATTGGGCACTCGGTCACTGTTATAACATGTCATTAGAACAAGTTTTGTGGAAACTCCCCTCCACTCAAAGAGAAATAGTCACGAGACTGGAAATGACGAGTATTAAAGTCGTGAATGCGGAAGCTGCCGTTTATATCAATCAAATATGTTTAAATGAGAATCTGCTGCCAACTTATATTAATATATATATATATATATATATATATATATATACATATATAATGAAAGGTACGTATGGACAATAAACACATAGAAAATAACAGAGAAAGTCACTTCAGAACTCACTTTGAAATTTTGACACCCGTCGTCAACAGGAAGAAGTACGAAGTACTTGTGTTGAGTAGCAAAAGCAACAGAAATATCGAAGTGTGTTCTGTAGTGACATTCTCTTTTTTTTCTATGTATATATATATATATATATATATATATATATATAAAGATTTCACATAAACACGTGAAATAACAATCAATGATCAAACTACAATAAGAAAAGGGAAAACAAGACTAAGATCTTTCAACCGTAACAAGCGGTCTTCGTCAGAGTCAAAAATCCAACTGAACACTAGATGAAGAAAACATCTGGTGAGGAGTTGAGAAGAGTGGGAGGGAAGAGTGGTATTTTAAAGGGTGAAAGCGCAGGAAAGGACTAATGTCCAGAAAGGGATCCTTTAAAGGGGTTAAAAGTAGATATATAAAAAAAATATTTCACATAAACACGTGAAATAACAATCAATGATCAAACCACAGTTGAGTTTTTGACTCTGACGAAGACCACTTGTTACGGTTGAAAGATATGTTTTCCCCAGATCTTTGTTTCCCCAAACATCCCTTTCTGGACATTAGTCCTTTCCTGCGCTTTCACCCTTTAAAATACCACTCTTCCCTCCCTCTCTTCTCAACTCCTCACCAGATGTTTTCTGCATCTAGTGTTTCAGTTGGGTTTTTGACTCTGACGAAGACCGCTTGTTACGGTTGAAAGATCTTAGTCTTGTTTTCCCTTTTCTTATTGTGGTTTGATCATAATATATATATATCAATGATCAAACCACAGTAAGAAATGGGAAAATAGATCTTTCAACTGTAACAAGTGGTCTTCGTCAGAGTCAAAAACTCAACTGTGGTTTGATCATTGATTGTTATTTCACGTGTTTATGTGAAATATTTTTATATATCTACTTTTAACCCCTTCATTATTATAAAAGACACCCCTTACCATCTGCTCACTTTCTAAATATATCTCATCATCACTTTCTTTCACTCGCTTTGTATGTCTCATTATTTTTCATCTCCTTTGCACTAAGTTCTTATCTTTTCTTATCATTTCACTTTCTCTCTCTATATCTCCCTTACTTTCTTTTTTTACTTTCCTCATCCACTCTCTACTCTATCTCTTCAATCTACTCTCTCTTTCTCTCTAATCATATCTATAGACTTCCAATTAACACAGATCTTTTATTCTATGATCGCTCTCCCTCCCTCCCTCTCTCTCTCACACTTTCTCTCTCTCTCTCTCTCTCTCTATCTATTTCTCTCCCTCTCTCCCTCTCTATCTATCTTTCTATTTTTTTATTTTTTATTTTTATTTTTCTCTTTCTCACTCGCTTTCATTATTTTTGCTTTTCTCTGTCTCTCCCTCTTACATTCTTCTTTCTTTTTATCACTTTTCTTTCCCTTTTCTCTCTCTCTCGATCTCTCCCTTCCACTCTCTTTTTCTCTCTAACTTCAATATATATATATATATATATATATATATATATATTAGGGTGTTCCAGAAGTCGCGCACCAGTTAGAGTTTTATAAAAATAAATCTGAATAATAATTTCATGGATATGTGTTTATTGAATATGAATATAAAATTTAATATGTATTAATATGAATATTAATTTTTTTGGAAAATGAAACGGTCCGTTAGGATAAAATAACAAACGATTAGAATAAAAGAACACTTAGAAACAAAACACAACTCAATTCAATATTTCGACCTTGTCGTCATCAGGAGAAGAAGAAGAATATGAGTTCTGCTCGGCTGGCAAACAGCATTAATTTTATTGATCACAATCATAACAGATACTTTAACTGTTCACCCTCTGCATTGAAATATGCATCAATTAGTGGTAAGGAATAAACCATCTCTAACATATTTAAGCATGCATTGATTGATGCAGTTAATGCAGTTAATGCAGAGGGTAAAAAAATTGACTATCTGTATTTTAGAATTCAAATAAATATGCTCAAATTGTTATTAACATTCTAAATCATTAATATTGATTTCATAATCAATAAAATTAATGTCCATATTTGTTTTTATAAAAATCTCTATGGTGCACGACTTCTGGGACACCTTGTAAATAGACTTCCAATTAATAATGCTCCTTTTTTCTTTATCACTCCTCTCTCTCTCACTCACTCTCTCTCTTCTCTCTTCCTATTTTTTCTTTTTTCTATTCTTCATTTTCTTTCTTTTTTTTACTTTCTTCTCTCCCTATCTTCCAACCTCTCCCTCCCACTCTCTCTTTCTCTCTCTCACCATATGAACCTCCATAGTATTCCAGGTACTACCTTTTGTTGATGCACGACTACCTACCTATTCTCTGTTAAAGTCTCCTAACGTTACTCCGTGACATACATAGATATATTGAGCATTACGATTTAGATGACTTATCAGTTTGTTCAACTCACCGAAAGGCAGCTCGAATCGACAGTCGACGAGGAGGGAGTGACCAGTCGGCTCCTTTGTGCCAACCACCAAGCCTCCCATCATAACGAGTTCCGCATCCAGTGAAACCCATTCTCCGGAACCTTCCTGTGAACCCAATCGCTTTTATTAAACATCATTATTTACACAGTTACAAAATCAGTTCTAAGACATTCAAACTATGAAATCTTGAATCTATCATAAAAAAACGCATAAAATATATAACCATGATGAGAGGGCGCCAAGTTACATCAGTGGTTAATGTACTCGCCTTTGACCTGGCAGGTCCAGCGTTCAATACCCACTCTGGCCCTCGTGAAAGGTGAATAAGTCTAAACCTGTCGTTCCTTAGAAAATACTTTAAGCCGTCGGTCCCGAGCCTATACTATGTCAGGTACTTGCTAAAGATCTCTATTCTAAATACACGTTAGTTAGACAGAATTTAAGACCCACTAATATGGAATTAATCTTCATTGTGTGGTATCACAAAGATCCCAATGCTTGATCTATGTGTGCTCCCTTGTGGGACTGCTACTGCAACATACCTACCTAACATTTTATGAAAAAAAAATACACTAGAAAGGAGAAACATTATTAATATATCAATGATGAATGATTAAATCCTTAAATGTTGACTATAAAATATAAATCTTCATAAAGAATGATTACTCTATTTCACAGTTTTTATAAAGTAGAAGATTCTCAATAGCCTTTAACTATATTAATTCATTTCTATGTTATTAATTATTATATCGTTATAATATGTATCGTTATATATGTATGTATATATAACTTAATCTTGTTTTCCCATTTCATGTTGTAGTTTGATCATTGATATATAGATATTGGTTATCAGCCTTTGGAGCGATTCACATCTATTCCCGATGACGAGGATATAGAAATATAGTAGCAAGTATCAGTGATTTGAAACATAGCGAGTATGTTCTTTTGAAAATACTAGTTTATATATATATATATATATATATTTAAACTAGTATTAGGCTGATAACCACTATATATATATCAATGATCAAACTACAACATGAAATGGGAAAACAAGATTAAGTTATATATACTTTAAAGTGTTTGTTGTCCACACGGACCTTTCATTTTATATATATATATATGTATATATGTTCGTATATTTGGGGAGCAGGCCTTCATTGATACATGAAGATACCAGAGGTAAGGAAATTTGAAAAATTAATTCGAAAATTTGTTAAAATAGAAATAGCCATAGGTTTCGATAAAACATATATATATATATATATATATATATATATATATATATATATATATATATGTTGAATGCCAGATTAGATATTGTAAAAGACGAGCCAATCCCTGTTACGTATTACTTTGGGCACTTCTTATTGGTTGTGGGTGTTTATTCGTTGAACACGTTTCTCCTTAGCACACTCCGTCTGCTCGGCTGCCTCAGCCTTCACTGCGGCTGCGAGCCCTCTCCCGGAGTGAAGGCTGAGGCAGCCGAGCAGACGGAGTGTGCTAAGGAGAAACGTGTTCAACGAATAAACACCCACAACCAATAAGAAGTGCCCAAAGTAATACGTAACAGGGATTGGCTCGTCTTTTACAATATATATATAAACTATATTGACACAAAGAACACTTAGAAATGAAACAGTATCTCATTACTATATATCGTTGTCCTCGTCATCAGGAAGACAGAAACGAGTCGCTCCCCAGGCAGACAACGACTCATATACTGAGTTCGGTTTCATTTCCGATTGTTCTTTGTGTCAATACAGTTTATTTAGTTTGTAGGATCGTTTCATTTAATTGGTATATATTGGTAATTGGGAAAACAAGACTAAGATCTTACATATTGTTGTTTGGTCATTGATATATATATATATATATCAATGACCAAACAACAATATGTAAGATCTTAGTCTTGTTTTCCCATTTTATATTGTTGTTTCACGAGTTTATGTGAAATATTATATATATATATCATTAAAATTAACTGCAGTCTCGGCATTCACGTAAGACTGAGAGATTCGACCCTACGAACTAACCTCCTGCTAACGGGGTTCAACTGGAAAGGAGTTGGTCTAGTGACATGTTAAATTAAAATCGATGACTCATGCTTAGTCATTGCTATAAATAGATTAAAAGGATAGTACAGGTTAATATAAAGAGAAGGTCAAAGGTCAATAATGAATAAGAAACAAGCGGTTAGAATAAAAGAGTTGAAAGGTCAACGGTATAACTGGACTAATAGAGAATAAATAGATGATTTATTAAGCATGAGTCATCGATTTTAATTTGACTTATCACTTGGCCAACTCCTTTTCCAGTTGAACCCTGTTAGCAGGAGGTTAGTTCGTAGGATCAAATCTCTCAGTCTTAAGATCGTGAATGCCGAGACTGCGGTTAATTTTAATGATACCTGTTTAAAAGAGGATCTGCTGCCTATTTATGCCAATATATATATATATATATATATATAATATATATATATATATATGGATTAATTTACCACAATGAAAACAATTTTTTAAAAACAATGCTCTAAGGCCTTTCGTTAATACATCTTCGGAGAGCAAGTGAACTAAAAAAACAATAAATACTTGCTAACTTGGCTGATTGAAATTTCCAGAATTGATGGCAACCCTGAATGTGTTTAATGATGAAGTCTTCATCTGTCTAATTATCCCGTTAATCAAAACTTCATCTAATTTGTAGAGTCCTAGGCTATTGTTCATTAATTTCTCATAAAAGTTCTTTATGAGTGCACTTTCTATGATATTTCTTCTTCTTTCTGAAGACACATATATTAATTCATTTGCTTCATCCCAGTTAATCACATGATTACTGTCTCTTATGTGAATGAACAAGGCACTCTTTTCGTCCTCTCTTCTGATGGAGTATTTGTGAAACTAAAATTGCAATGTGCAAAGGATACATTTATAGATCAATTAAAGAGATAGCTCCTCATTGTCCGAAAAGATTTACTGAAGTTTATAAACAACTAAAAAGTAACAAAGAAATAAAAGTTACAAAAGCTGACAAAACAGGAGCCATAGTACTTATGAACAAGATAGATTACACTGCCAAAATGGAACTATTGTTATCTGATAATAGTATATACGAGGTATTAAACTCAGACCCTACTGAAAATTATAACAATCTGTTCAACAAGAAATTAAAATTAATATTAAACAATAATAAGAGTTTAATTGCAAAATTTATTGAGAGATCTGCATCATTACCGTACATGTATGGTTTGATTAAAACACATAAGGATGGTTGTCCAGCCAGACAGATTGTTAGTTCAATTGGATCAGCTGGATACAAGTTATCAAAATGGTTAGTACGTGTTTTGTCTCCATTAGTGGGTACCATTTCTAATAGTCACATCAAGAATAATATTGATCTTTTATCAAAGCTAAATTCTTGTTGTTATCAAAATAGTAAATTAGTGAGCTTCGATGTCAAATCTCTCTTTACGAATGTTCCTGTTGAAGATGTGTTGAATTTCCTAGAGACAGAATAGGCAAACATGTTCAAAATTTACCAGTTTCTATCCCAGAATTAATCGAGTTGATTCGTTTGTGTGTATTGGATGGCTGTTTTTCGTTTCAAGAAAAATTTTATAAACAAAAGTTTGGATTGGCTATGGGAAATTGTCTCTCCCCAGTTTTAAGTAATATCTATATGGAATATTTTGAGATCACCTACCTACCTACAATACTACCTACTAATGCTAAATGGTTTAGATATGTCGATGATATATTATGTATTTGGCCTGAAAATGAAAATGTTAACACCTTTTTGGATACCCTCAATACGGTTGTACCATCCATAAAATTTACAATAGAACATGAAAACAATAATAAACTTCCTTTCTTGGATGTACTTTTACATAGGAATGGTGATAAATTAAAGTACAGTATTCATAGGAAGTCAACCAATGTTTCATCTTATGTTCATTTCTTCTCGGCTCATCCACTTAAAACTAAAAAGTCAGTTTTTAGTAGCATGTTCTTAAGAGCTTTCAAAATTTGCAGTGAGGAATTTTTAGATGAAGAAATAAAAAATATTTACAAAATTGCAGATTCTTTAATGTATCCAAAAAGGTTAATCGACAATATCATAAAAAAGGTGAAACAATCCATGATATTAAAAAATGAAGAACAGTTCACAAGAAGGAATTTGTTAGTCATTCCATACAGTCCTTGTTTGAAAGATATGCCTTCATTTATGAAAAGATTGGACGTTTCTGTTGTGTTCAGTAATGATGGTAACTTGTTTAACAGACTTGTTAACAATAAGCCAAAAACAAAGGACTGTTGTGTATACAGGATACCATGTACTGACTGTGAAATGTCTTACATTGGACAGACGAGCAAAGGTCTTCTTACAAGGATAAAACAGCACAAATACTCCATCAGAAGAGAGGACGAAAAGAGTGCCTTGTTCATTTACATAAGAGACAGTAATCATGTGATTAACTGGGATGAAGCAAATGAATTAATATATGTGTCTTCAGAAAGAAGAAGAAATATCATAGAAAGTGCACTCATAAAGAACTTTTATGAGAAATTAATGAACAATAGCCTAGGACTCTACAAATTAGATGAAGTTTTGATTAACGGGATAATTAGACAGATGAAGACTTCATCATTAAACACATTCAGGGTTGCCATCAATTCTGGAAATTTCAATCAGCCAAGTTAGCAAGTATTTATTGTTTTTTTAGTTCACTTGCTCTCCGAAGATGTATTAACGAAAGGCCTTAGAGCATTGTTTTTAAAAAATTGTTTTCATTGTGGTAAATTAATCCATCTATTATATCAAGTGTTATTTTGATTATTATTCATATATATATATATATGATCAAACCACAATATGAAATGAGAAAAGAAGACTAAGTTGGGTTTTCGACTTTGACGAAGACCACTTGTTACGGTTGAAAGATCTTAGTCTTGTTTTCCCATTTCATATTGTGGTTTGATCATTGATTGTTATTTCACGTGTTTATGTGAAATCTATATATATATATATATTTGTGTACAAAGGCAGCAGGTCTTCCCTTAAGCATATGTTATTAAAATAAGCAGCAGCTTCTGCATTGACCAGTTTCTTGTTGACACTCTCTACTTTTCGTATCACTTTGCGGTGAGACTCTGGTAGCTTCCAAAGAAGGTTAGCAAAAGACATTAACACACACAATAAACATAGGTCAAACACGAAAAACTAAATCTTAATCACTGTATTAATCACTAAATTAACAAACTAAATAAAAATGCGTACAAGCTTTCGGCTCTCATTGGCCATCTTCAGTATAAACTAAAATTAATAAAGTCTAAAGCACTATAGTTAGAATAAAATAAAATACTTGAACAATGTCTAAAAAATTACTGTACTACAGGAAGTGAATCTAAGGTGGGAGTGAGGGGAAGGGGAGTATGCATGGCGACAGGGTCGGCCAGAACTACCTGTGGTTCGTTCACCTCCCTCTCTCCCTTACAAGCTTGAAAGTATTGTCAAAATTCTTAAAGCTAGGCACAGAGTTGAAATCATTGCTCTGGACATTTAGCCTGGGGTTACATTCTTTAATATACAGAGCCTCCAGTATATGTAACCTGCCAGGCTCGTGGCACACTTGCAGGATGGAAGTGCCCTCAATCAGGGCCTGCCTCGTCAGTCTTACTCGGTGAGCGTCCTCCGTATGGTTTTTAGGGGCCCCAGTGCTCAGGTGGACAGTTAGACGCCGCGAAAGCTTCGTAGTAGTCATCCCTATGTATGAGGATGGGAGGTCCCTAAAAACCATACGGAGGACGCTCACCGAGTAAGACTGACGAGGCAGGCCCTGATTGAGGGCACTTCCATCCTGCAAGTGTGCCACGAGCCTGGCAGGTTACATATACTGGAGGCTCTGTATATTAAAGAATGTAACCCCAGGCTAAATGTCCAGAGCAATGATTTCAACTCTGTGCCTAGCTTTAAGAATTTTGACAATACTTTCAAGCTTGTAAGGGAGAGAGGGAGGTGAACGAACCACAGGTAGTTCTGGCCGACCCTGTCGCCATGCATACCTCCCCTTCCCCTCACTCCCACCTTAGATTCACTTCCTGTAGTACAGTAATTTTTTAGACATTGTTCAAGTATTTTATTTTATTCTAACTATAGTGCTTTAGACTTTATTAATTTTAGTTTATACCTGAAGATGGCCAATGAGAGCCGAAAGCTTGTACGCATTTTTATTTAGTTTGTTAATTTAGTGATTAATACAGTGATTAAGATTTAGTTTTTCGTGTTTGACCTATGTTTATTGTGTGTGTTAATGTCTTTTGCTAACCTTCTTTGGAAGCTACCAGAGTCTCACCGCAAAGTGATACGAAAAGTAGAGAGTGTCAATAAGAAACTGGTCAATGCAGAAGCTGCTGCTTATTTTAATAATATATATATATATATATAATTATTTTTCTTTGTCGTGGTTTGGTCCAGCATCAAACACAAAAACTCTATTAAGCCAAAGTTTCATCTGTATTTGTAGTCACCCTAAGAACTACATTAATAGAGATATTAATTACAGTAACATGAAAATAAACAAGTTACGTTATTTATGACTATGAATATACTACCATGGTATTTTGCTATTGCAAAAATAAATTGTTCATATAAATAATGTAACTTATATACTTTTTTCATGGTACTGTAATCAATGTTTCTATTGATATAGCCCTGAAGATGTCTACAAATATAGACGACTCGTTGGCTTAAAGGTGTTTTACTGCTTGATGCTGGACCAAACATTGATAAAGAAAAATAGTAGTGAATATATGAGGTCGAGATAGAAAAACATTGAATTATATATATATATATATACTTCGAATAAAATGAAAGGTCCTTGTGGACAATAAACACTTTATCACAGAGAAAAGAACACAGAAAGACACTACAGAACTCACTTCGATACTTCGACATCCGTCGTCATCGGGAAGAAGTGCAAAGTACTCGCGTTGAGAAGCAAACTGCTACTCTTGCTACTCATACTGAGTAGCAGTTTGCTTCTCAACGCGAGTACTTCGCACTTCTTCCCGATGACGACGGATGTCGAAATATCGAAGTGGGTTCTGTAGTGTCTTTCTGTGTTCTTTTCTCTGTGTCAAAGTGCATATATTTATATATATATATATATATATATATATATATATATATATATATATATACATATACAAAAAAATTTTACTTTAAACAAGTGAAATGACAATCAATGTTCTAACTACAATAAGAAATAGGAAAATCAGTTGGGATATGACTCTAACGAAGACTGCTTCTTACAGTTGAAAGATTTTAGTCGTTTTTTTTTATTGTGTTTTGGACATTGATATGCATATATATGCATTCAATGATCAAACCACAATATGAAATGGAAAAACAAGACTAACATCTTTCAACCGTAACAAGCGGTCTTCGTCAGAGTCAAAAACCCAACTGAAACACTAGATGCAGAAAATATCTGTTGAGGAGTTGAGAAGAGTGGCAGGGAAGAGTGGTATTTTAAAAGGGTGAAAGCGCGCAGGAAAGGACTAATGTCCAGAAAGGGATGTTAGGGGAAACAAAGGAGTACAAGAGTACATAGTTATGCATGTATTACTTTTCCATTATATATCTGTTGAACTGTATTTTATATGTGACCTGAGGAAGAACGTCAAGTGTTTGAAACGCGTTTTTTTTTATATATAAACATATTTTGTGTGATAACTGGAATTTTACCGTGATTCTAACTCCTCCCCCTACCCCTTTCTAACAACTGTCATCATGTAAACCCAAGTCTCTGTTAGCAAGGAAGTAATCAAGCCTGGTGGTGCTTACCCTTGGTTATGTCCTGCATTCTTAAGCAATGTGGTGGTTTGGGGGGCGGGGGGGGCATAGGTACACGACTAAATTTTTGCTTGTAGGGTAGGTATATGTTATAGCAGTATACTAGGTAGGTCAATCGCTGCACTATGCAGCACTGTTTTGCTACACAAAGGAAATGTTCTATACAAAAGCCATGTGTCTCTGTAGGATTTACCCTGGGTAAACATACAATTGTGAATGATCAATGAAATATATTATAATAAAGATATGCCTCATTAGAATTTACTTTTCTAGATTGAAACAAAAGCCTATAATAATTAGAATAGGAGAAGAAACACAAAGTCCCATCTGAAAAGATTTTATGAAACCTCGACACCTTTCAAACACTTTCTTTAAACTTTGCCTTCCCTATTCTAATCCTGTGTAAATACAACACAATACATATTTGTTTAACTTGTGGGTTAAAACTTTAAAAAAAAAACAAAAATTATAATGGTTTAATAATACAATAAATTAACTACATAGAAGTTAATATGTTATATTACAAAATATGCATTCTCATTTTTTATTTAAAAGTGTTCAACATGTGCTATTTTCAGTTAATGTAATCAACCTTCTCTTTATGAGGAGAATTCAATTTCTAAGGGTTTCTTTCTAAAAGGATGGAAATGTCAGAGTGCCATATTGGCAACCTTGTAAAAACTTTCCTAAGCCAATTATTTTAGAGCTGATCAAATTTATGGTCCATTCCAGAGTCGGTGAGGTAATATGGTTCTTCTATTAATTTAGCGCCTCTAAAAAAAAAGGAGATAAAAGCATCAGGTAGGAAATATGGTTTGAAGAAAAGCACTTTCATTTTGCAAAAAAATTATTTATTTACAATTCTGAATAGCTATTTTCATTAACACATTTCATTATATTTATTCTACTTACTTAAATATTAAAGCGATTACTGCCAGTTTAATGAAACAGATGTGTTAAGGTAACATCAGTCATTGTGGTTAGATAAATGATAAATGATATGTTTTAAAATTTTTTTAATAAATATATGCTTTGATTAGAAATATTAGTTGTTATCATTGTGTGTTGTTAATAACAACATGTTTACAATGTTAATCTTATTGATATAAGCAGTTAACTCATAAATATATGAACAAAAGGGGAAACAAAGACAACTGAAATCAGGAAAACAGAAAAAAAACATGAAGATTTATGCATTTGAATAGCCAAAGGTTTCATCTGAATATTTATAAAACGAATAGCACCTCTTAAGGAACTTCTTTTAAGGTTTTTTTTTCTTTTTAAATCTGACAGGAAAAATAATTTAATAAAACTTGATAGTTTCACCTAACTTTTACAGAATCTAAGTCTTGAAGAACATGATAGCAGAATCTAACGTTTTCAAAATCTAAGTGCTACATTAACGAAATCTTAATGCAACATTATAGTTGACTCTAACGTTTTTAGATTTTAAAGATTATAGAAAACTTTATGCTAAAATAATCTTACCATAAACGCACTGGGCTGCCCCCCCCCCCCCCCAACACCAAATAATCATTCTTTTTGTTTGTTTATCTACATTGAAGTTGATTTGACCATTTTCGATCGCATTTTCATCGAAAAAGCGTATATATATATATATATATAAAGATTTCACGTAAACAGGTGAAATAACAATCAATGATCAAACCAAAATAAGAAAATGGGAAAACAAGACTAAGATCTTTCAACTGTAACAAGTGGTCTTCGTCAGAATCAGAACCGCTTGTTACGGTTGAAAGATCTTAGTCTTGTTTTCCAATTTTCTTATTGTGGTTTGATCATTGATATATATATATATATATATATATATATATATACCTATATATATACTTCTGTCCGATGACGACGAATGTCGAAATATCGTTGTGTTTTTTTTTCTGTGTTTTTATCTGTTTTTCTCTTTCCTTTGTGAACTATACATTTATATATATATATATATATATATATATTATATATATATATATATATAAAGAATTTCTTAACGGTTTTTCTAAAATTTGAAATGCATATTTAAAATTATATTTTCTGCAGTTACAGTATGTTAGTACGTTGGGCAAAAGGTACTTTTGCAACAGGAATTAATATGATATTGTATTAATAACAAAAAAAAACAAAAGAAATATTTCATAGTTTCATTAGTTTTTAGTGTTATATCAAAAAGGTTTGATATAGTTTAGAATTCTTTAGACTTCTCTCAATACTATTGACCTTAATATATTCATATTAGTTTACAGTAGGATGTTCATCGGGATAGAGGTCTATGAACGGAAGCAGCTAATAATAACTCCCACTGATGTGCTTGCAAGGATTCTACTCGTATGCCTCTTATTTAGCCTAGTCAATTGATTTCTTATATATATTTTTATAATGATCTTTGTCTTATTGTGTTTGAACTATAGTTATCCGTAACTATCATTATAAACAGAAAACATGTTTTGCAATTTACTACATTATAATAAAATTAGACAAACACATATTGATAATAAACATAGGTAAATACTTTGATATTAGCCATTATCTGGAGAAGAAGTGACTGCCTAGCAAACTCTTTGGAAACTCCTAAATATTATAAGTATATCAAAGATTATACTTCAGTATCAGTTGGCCTCTGATCTTGTTTTAGTTGAGAGATCATTTGGCGTTTATTTTAAATTATTATTGATGTAAGTTTAGTTTTAACTTATAATTTATACGAATCATATTCATTATTAATATTTAAGTATTTAATATTTATATTCCCATATTTTCTTTAGTTTCAGTTATTTTCTTTTTAGTATTCTCTATTAATATTATTTGTTAAGTTTTTATTATTTACAGACCTTCATTTTCTTCAGTTTGACATATTATTTCTTAGCTCTTCCCTTATTCCTAGTCTATTTTTTTTTACTTCATTTGAACCAGGCATGCGTGTGATCACGCACAAACACTGTTTGTCTCTAACCATCGCTTCGCAAGTGCGCTTGATTTCCCTATCTCTACTCTCCTGATGACAGTTCAACCGAAAATTAGAGACTGTAAGTGTGTTTGTCCCTTTAATCTGTATCTATAGTATTCCGTGAAACGTATATATATATTAAAAGATTTCTCATAAACACGTGAAATAACAATCAATGATCAAACCACAATATGAAGGGGTTTATTAACATACCTCAGGTATGGAAGAGGTTAATAAACAAACCACAATTCTTAGTCTTGTTTTCACATTTCATATTTTGCTTTGATGATATCATATCATAACTTAATGCAGGTAAAGAAACACTTACAGTCTCTAATTTTTGGTTTGAACCGTCATTCAGGAGAGATATGCGAAACCAAGCACACTGGGCTGCTCCCCCCCCCCCCCCCCCCACCAAATGATTTGTTTGTTTATCTACATTGAAGTTGATTTGTCCATTTTGGATCGTATTTTCATCGAAAAGGCGTATATATATATATATATATATATATATATATATATATATATATATATAAACTATATTGACTCAAAGGACACACAGAAATGAAACAGAAACTCACTATTATATTTCGATGTCCTCGTTTTTATCTTGCTGATGACGAGGACATCAAAATATAGGAGTGAGTTTCTGTTTCATTTCTGTGTATTGTTTGTGTCAATATAGTTAGTTGATTTAGTTCGTGGAATCGTTTCATTTTAATTGGTATATATATATATATATATATACCAAGTAAATGAATATATATATAAGTGTTTCTTAACGACTTTTCTAAAATTTGAAATGCATATTTAAAATTATGTTTCCTGCTAGCTCATTATGTAGAGCACTTAGATATGTATACGTTATTTCAATCTTATTCGATAAATGCCTATATATTTAGATATATGATAACTACTAATTTCTTTGAATATAGATATTTACTTAACAACAGCTGCAAGTATATCTTAACTGAATTACTTTATATAAGATGTTTTTTTTATAAAATTTATTAAAAAAATCTGTTATTAAAATTATTCAATACATTTTCTCCCAACTGACTGACACGTTAAAAAAATTTAGTGAACAAGAAACATAATTCGAGTGACTTTTGTGTTACTCCATTTACATATTAGCCTGCCTGCTTGTTAAGCATGCAATGTTTTCTTTAAGCATGCAAATGCAATGGAAGGGGTGTTAGGGAAAAGGTGAATGCAATCGCATTCAATGTGCTGCTAAAGAATAAATTTATATTTAGAACAAAAACAGTGTGAATAGTAAAATAATAGAAAAAAAAGGTGACTTTCGTGTCACACAAGACAGCACCAGCTTGCATTATTTTAGGGATACCTAAGCAAAATAAATACCTGTGAATGAACCTGTGAGCACACTCTGCATAATTGAATGGAAACAAATTCGACAAAAATATTTTATATTTAAACCGATTTGGATTTATAGACTGGAAATCTATGGATTAATCAAGCTCGAATAAGAATTCTTACAACATTGTACAAGATCCATTTTATATTCTTCCCTACTTGTTTCTTGGATATCCCTTTTATTTACCAAGAAATACTATCATGATCTCGTCAATTTCTTATTGCATATTTTGAAAAGAATTTATTTTATCTTATTTACAAAATAAAAATGAACAACCTAAACAAAATTTCATCTTTTTTTTATTTTATTATTTTATTACAACTACCCAACAGGTAAAAAGTAATATTGATAAGTAATACATAACAAAATGGAATAAAAGAGTGGAGAAACCACCCATTGGTGGCACTCCATATAAATTATTCTGATCACTGGAAATCAGTTAGTATTGCTCGGTAAATCTCGGGCCAACATATTTTTAGCCTTCTGGTAGGGTTGGTAGGAATTTGGTGCGATGGTAATTGCTGAATTAAAGGGTTTAGGTTAGAGGGTAAAGATTCATGAAATTTTGCGGTATCGGGATTGAATTTCCTGGTTGTCTCATCTTAAAAATTATTCATTTTACGATATACTTCCATGATTCTTTAAAAAACAGGACAAATATATTTCTTATGACATCATTCTAATTTATCATATTTTTTATTACTTGCAAATAGCACTCATAGGCTTTATCGTAAAAGACATATTGATCATATAAATCATACTAATATATCTAACCGTAAAGTCATAAGTTTTTTTACATCCACTGCTATTTTGTTTAGATATCTATACATATTCCGAAAATCTATAAGCATAATTAATGAATAATTTCTGAAAACACAACATTTTTGTTTGTTGAAATTTTCCAAACTGAAATTTCGTATTTTGTAAACTGAAATTTTCCTCATATAAAATGTAAAAATTTGGACTATGATGCAATCTGAAAGGTATGGCATCATAAATATAATATACGAAGTATATTAGGCCATACTGTTTGATGGTTCAGAATGAAATTATACCTAAAAATAGATCATTGTACAGAAAAGGAGATTACGTATTTTTTTTTAAATTACGTTAACAAAATAAGTATTACGGTACATTTTATGTTTTCAAAACAAAAAATGTTAGCGTTAGAATACGTACTACTATAGAACAATGAGTTTTGTCAAAAAACCTAAAATTAGCAATTATAAATAAAATTTTTTTTATAGTAAAAGGGTAATCTATATATATAAAGTTTGTGAGTTTGTTTGTTTGTTCATTCATTCTCCGTAGAGATTGAAACCTGAAATGATTATAATCTTTACTTCTCTTGATTGGCTTTGTTGTAGTTGTATTACATAATAACAAATCGTATTAGGGTGTCAGTGTAGCCCAGTGGCTTGCGTGCTCGCCTCGACTTTCTACAATATTATTTAATAATATTTCTCATTAGGAGGTCAGGGTAGCCTATAATATATAATGAACTATTAAATTAGAGGTAAAAAGTGAATAATTTTAGAAACAAACTTAAACACAACTGTCACATAAAATACGAATGTTCTATGGTAATATTATAAATATTAATGTTATTTTATGTTGGGTAAATAAATTGAATATTTCAATTTACAAGTTTTGTTTATTTTAATTATATTTCATTGTGTATATAACTTGAACTGATATTTTATTTATTTTTGTCATAAAAGAAATGATGGGTTTTTTACTTTTAAATCATTTATTTTAGCTAAATATATTTACTGTGTATATATCTTAAATAATGTTAAGAATACTATATTGAAAGCTTGGGCCATATAAGAATCTGTTTCCGCGCCTTAATAACAAGAAACAACAATTAAAATTATCCCTTTCAATCATGTTCAGTGAATTTATTTCAACTACTGCTACAATTTCTGAGTGACACAAAGGGTCAGTGGTATTCTAGTATCCATATAAAACATAATGTCCATCTTAGAATAATGGATCATTTGCTTTACTTATCGGATTTGTTTGCATTTGTGAGGGAGTGACACGGACTCTTTTAAAATAGTATAGATTAATACATTGACTATTATTAGTCAATATTAATTAAAATATTAATTAATATATTAATTATATTAATTTATATATATATATATTAGTATAGGTTGGCAGCAAATCTTCTTGGAGGCATACTTTGTTGAAATGTACCGCAGCTTCGGTATTAACAACTTTTAAACTAAGCTGTTCCAGTCTCCTGACAGTCTTACGAATATAAGGTGGTAATTCCCTTATTACCAATGGTCTTGTAAGTTATGTTAGTTTTCAATTGTATTTGAATTGTTGACATCTATTAAAGTGTTTCAAAAAAATGTTTCAATGTCCTTTGGACAACTCATTTGGGAATTACCACATTATGTTCGTAAGACTGTCAGGAGACTGGAACAGCTTAGTTTAAAAGTCGTTAATACCGAAGCTGCGGTACATTTCAACATATATATATATATATATATAATATATATATATATATATATATATATATATAAGAATGCTGCAACATAAACAGATTTCCAAGCCCTGAAGATGACATAAATATATGTCGAAACGTCGGCAAAAGGACTAGTTAAAATAATTGGACCTCAAACCTCCAAAAAAAAAATTACATCATATAAATATTGGGTCAAGAAAACAAATCATGATATATATATATATTATTATATATATATATATATATATATTTCATCTTTTAAAGTAAGGTTAGGTTATAATATATAATATATTAAAATAATAATATATATTAATTATATTATTATATATTAAATTATTATTTATTATTATCATATTTAAACGTTATTGAGAAATGTTTTGCGTTATTTACGAAAAATTTTCAGGAGCTCTGTAAGCAATTATTGTGTTGGATTTACTTATGATTAAAAAGGAAAAGAAAAACTTTGTGGTAAGATAGGTGTTTCCTTTCTTCTCTTATTATTACAAACATTTACTAAATAGAAAGTGGTAATAAAAGTTTTGGAAACATCCAACTGAAATAATTTTAAATACAGATACAACTAAATGTCATTAAAATCTATATTTATATAGTTATATTCATTTTCATTGGAAACAAGTATAATTTATTTAAGATTGTTGTTACAACAGATAAATTATTGTCAACAGTAGTTTAAACAAATGGTCGTTTTGAAGTTTAAGCTTTAGATGAACATAAACAGTCATGATTGTTTTGCTTAAGCAAGTAGAAAGGTGCTTTATAACAATGAAGAAGAAACTTTGATTAAAGGGATTAATTTATTAGAAGTTCTGGCAAAGAGGTTCACAGCAAATCACCTCTATTTCCCAACAAGCCCTTTTTACCTTCGAGATCGTATATCACCCGATAAGTTAGCCAACGGAGGATTACTTTTACCCGACACTGCTTTACGGCATCCTCATCATTTCATCCCTCATATATCCCGACTAAAATAAAGATCAATAACTTAAATCATTACTATGTAAACTATAAACTTGTACACTGACAACTCTCAACCAGTTACGTTCCGAACAGTCAAACGTAAGTTGTTACTATCCATCCTAATAATGTATACCGTGCATAATGTACTATATATTCATTAATTTAATAAACATAACTCATGGGGGCCAGGCTAGCTCAGTGGTTACGTGCTCACCTCTGAACTGATGGACTGGGGTTCAATCCTCACCTAGCCCTCGATTTATTCACGCGGGAGGTGAATAAATCTGAGCACGTCGTCCCTCGGAGAAGGACGTTAAACCGTCGGTCCCGAGCCTGTACGATGTCAGGTACTCGTTAAAGATCCCTACTCTAAATATATTTGAGTTAGGCAAAATTTAGGACTCTCACTGTAGAATCAATCTTCATTATGTGGTATCACAAAGGACCAATGCTTGGCCTACGTGTGTTCCTTTGTGGGACTGCCACTGCAACCTAACCTAAACATAACTCATAAAACACCCCTAAATCATATACTATAAACAGAACATTATAAAATAATAAATACTTTTCTTCTTCTCGAGCTTTGCTTAGGGTTGATTACTTAAAATCAAGTCCTTGCCAACTTTCGTCTTTATTTTAAAACATCTTGAAGGCTAGAAACTAAATACAATGAACAAGTATTCGTATTTATGGATAATTCTCTATTGTATTTGATTCCTAGACATGAGGATGTTATGAAATAAAAGACGAAACATTGCCAAAGAGGTAATTTTAAGTAATTAACCCTGACGAAATCTCGAGAAGAAAAAAAAAAGTATTTTTTTGTAATAATAATATCGTGGGGAAAAAAAGCAATACCTTGATTTGAAAATAATAACATAAATATAATTCCAAATACGTAAATTAAATTCAAGCAAAATACATATATTTGGAATTTCAATTCAATGAGTTTATTCAGATTTAGTAATATATAGCAGTGGTACACGAGACAAATTCAAATTCATGCACACAAAACATTTTCTTTTATACTTTTGAAATTTTAATTATTTTTTTTTTTTGGCTATTTTGGATTAAAATATTGAACGCAAAATCGAAAAAATGTAAACGAATGAACGTAAGTCGAGAATTTTCTGTACAAGAAAATGTGTGAGTTTGTGCATAATTTCTAATCTATTTTTTTAAATATAGTTGTTATTTAGTATTTGTTCTTCGAAGAAGGTAATAGGTATGTTATTTTAGTTACAACTTGCATAAAATTTACAAGAAAAACCAGTTTATTTTCATATCTAGTTAGCTGCATATTGAATTTTAGAACATTTAACCCAATTATAGTAATCCTTATTATAAAAAAATCTAGAGTGGTCTACACTCAACTTTACTGTAAGTAAGCATAATATCATACTTCCTAGGTATATAATCCATAATGTTTCATTTAGGCATAATATAAATGTCTAAATGGTAGTTTTTTATTAGTCTTTCATTCCTGAGGTATATATGCTTATAAATGACATTTTTTCTTAGATGTTTCTGACATTTTTCTGATAAAATAGGATTATTTTCAAGTTTTAAATGAAAAAATTTGTCTTAAATATTCAATGTAGAAGGAGGTTAGGTAAACTATGTAAGAGATCCACTGACTATTAGGACAAAAGCAATGTCCTCCTGTAAGAGATTATTTCGTAACACGAAATCTACAATTTCGATTTTCAGAAATGTTATTACTGCTGTAGTTATACTAATGATATTTTATACATGATTGGTGTGATATACAAAAATAAGCGTATTTATTGATAAGTGGATCAATGACGATCTGTACTACGAAGACCGCTTGTTACAGTTGAAAGATCTTAGTCTTGTTTTCCCTTTTCTTATTGTGGTTTGATCATTGATTGTTATTTCACGTGTTTATGTGAAATCTTTATATATATAATAATATATATATATATATATATATATATATGTTCGTAAATTTTGGTAGCAGTCCTTCCTTGATACTCCTTAATATTCAGGTGGAAAATAGTAGCCGTATTTTGAAGCTGTTTAGTTCGCATCAAGGGCAGCCAGAAACCCTTGCAGGTAGCGACGCAGGCCGGGAGGCCACTCACCCCACAGATTAACGCCCAACTATACTTAAACTTTTTGGAAAAAACCCCTCCTTCTACCTTCTCTGTGTATATAATAAACCAGGTTTTCACATTTGATCTTATTCACGTCCTGATGATGAATGTTGATCATTCGAAACATGTCGACCATAGGAGATGTACTTTATTGTGTAGACGAAATAACGAGAGTGTTATTTAGAAAAATTGAGAAACTTGTTAAGAAACAGGTATCAGCTAAATTTGGTGTCATTTTCAATAATGTATATATATATATATATATATATATATATATACCATGATAAACGAAAAACGGTCCGGCAGGACAAATAACAATTAAAATAAGCAGTGACACATAAACAGAAACACAACAAAGACTCACTTTTCAATATTTCGACCGCCATTACGGTCGAAATATTGAAAAGTGAGTCTTTGTTGTGTTTCTGTTTATGTGTCACTTCTTATTTTAATTTATAATATATATATATATATATATATATATATAAATTTTTTATTTTATTGTAAAAAAGTCCGCTGGACCGTTTCTTTTAATTGTGTATATATATATATGATTTTTCGATAAAAATACAATTGAAAATGGACAAATCAACTTCAATGTATAAGCTTTATATATATATATATATATATATATATATATGCTTATTTTTGAATATCACAACACTGATGCATATAATATCATTAGTATAATCTGACCTACTTTTACATTGAATATTTAAGACAAATATTCCCATTCTTTATAACCGACGTTAAAACTGTCGATTTTAACGAGCGGTAATCCCGAGCCTGTATGATGTCAAGTAATTGTGAAAGATCCCTACTCTAAGCATACTTAAGTTAGGCAGATTTTAGGACTCCGATTGTGGAGACTTCATTGTGTAGTATCACAAAGAGACTTTCTTTGGCCATTATTCTCTTGTGAGAGTACCACGGTAACCCAACATATTGAATTATCTAAGAAGTCGCCCCATTGTAATAACCAGTTCAGAATATAGTTAGTTATAATGTTAAGTAAAATATATCACTATAAGTTACATTTTTATAAGATTCAATATAATTATTTGTATTATAAATATTATTTTATTTATATTAAAGCTTAGTTTTTTACATTTTTTATGTATCACTTTCTCTGTTCATGTTTATTTTATTACTTACTTTTTTCTTATTCCCTCTCCAATAGTTAATTTTAAATTGATTCTAGTCTACTTTATTCTCTGTGATCGTGTACGCATGTGGTAACATTGTTCTTCTCTAACTGTTACTGCACCAGTTTGTTTGGTTTCCCTCTCTTATCTCTCCTCATGACAATTCAACCAAAGAGTAGTAATTTTAAATGTGATTTTCTATTTACTTTGTATGTATAGTTTACTATAAACCCTTTGTTGTTTTTTGTGGATTGTTTTCTTGATGATTATATACACATAAAGATTACACAATTAACACGTATGAAACAAAAATCAGGGTCCAAACCAAAATAAAAAATGAGAAAAAAGACTAAGATCTTTCAACCGTAACAAGCGATCTTTATCAGTCTTTTATCCGTTTTCTTACTATGGTTTGGACGTTCATATATATATATATAATATATATATATATATATATATATTATATATATATATATAGAAAATTGTCACAATAACACGTGATATAAATATTCAGGTAACTCACCACACATTAAAGAAGATAGTCGCTATAAGGCCTTTCGCTTTCACGTCGTCAGAGAGCAAATGAATATAAGTTGTAAGCAGGTTATGAATTTTGATTTAAAGAAGGAGTAAGATTGCCATCATTGACAGTATTTTTCCCTATAACTGTTGAAATAGTCTTGATTTGTTTGATAATTCCTTCAATTAAATTAGATGAATTTCTAATTGAAGGAATTATCAAACAAATCAAGACTATTTCAACAGTTATAGGGAAAAATACTGTCAATGATGCCAATCTTACTCCTTCTTTAAATCAAAATTCATAACCCGCTTACAACTTGTATTCACTTGCTCTCTGACGACGTGAAAGCGAAAGGCCTTAGAGCGACTATCTTCTTTAATTTGTGGTGAGTTACCTATATATATATATATATATATATATATATATATATATATATATATATTTGAATGAAATGAAACATTTATATGTTAAATAAAAATTTTAACAAATAAGAAAGAACACAGAAAATCACTACAGAACTCACTTCGATATTTCGACATCCGTCGACATCAGGAAGAAGTGGGAAGTACTCGCATTGAGAAGCTTGAGTAGTAGTTTGCTTCTCAATGCGAGTACTTCGCACTTCTTCCTGATGACGACGGATGTCGAAATATCGAAGTGAGTTCTGTAGTGACTGTCTGTGTTCTTTCCTATTTATTAAAGTTTATATATATATATATATTATATATATATAATACAGTCGGTGTAAGGCATAATTGATAAGTAATGCAAGTTATAAACGCTATTTATCCAATTTATCTGTTTGTAGGTAGTGTCAGGGAGCTGCTTCAGAATGGAGTTTTTTGTACGTCGTTTGCACCGAGCCACTTCGTCTGACTTGAAGGAGATAATCTCCAACAAAAAAGGTATAAAGAGAGTTATCAGAGTTACATTAATTGTTTAATTTGTTTAGAGTCTTTGCAAAAATGCCTTGGTGATCCCCTGTGGACTAGTACAGAAGCAATCTTTGCTTTTAAGGGCAACAGTCGTGTATTTACTTCCTCTTATCTTCTGCATAAGCTGCCAAGTTTCGGCCTTGTTGTCTATATATTTGTGGTTTTTATTGAGATTCTTCTCTCTCGTATAATTTGCAGCCTGTAGGGAATTTGCTTATTGAGCTTATTCACTGCAACGTTATATGATGGTCGTTTATACTTGTTTCAAAGTTTTCAAACCTTATTTCTGTATGAAGTAAGTTTGTTGGTCTGTTTGTTTTTTGGTCTCTCCCACCCTGTGCTGTTTCAAGCAGCCTGTGATCTATCAGAAACCTCACGAATAGAATCAGTTAGTTTTCAAACTTCACTATTTATTATTACCCATATTGAGAAAGCTGCTTACAACAATAATTAATTAGTTATTAATAGTAATTAATTAATACTGGGATTATATGGATAATATAAAGTCTCCACTCAAAAAAAAATTTTTACTTTTTTTTTAATTCAAACTACGGGTTTCAAACACTTTGTGTTCATCATCAGGTAAACATCCAATGAAAGGAGTGGAGAACTTACAGTGAAAACACTTTGTGTTCATCATCAGGTAAACATCCAATGAAAGGAGTGGAGAACTTACAGTGATCGTTGGACAGTTGTAGGCCCTCCACTCCTTCTATTGGATGTCTACCTGAAGATGAACACAAAGCGTTTGAAACAAGTAGTTTAAATTAAAAAAGGAAAAAAACGTCTTTTTATGTGAAGACTTTGTATTATCCATTTACCCTAGTATGAGAAAACTACACAATTAGGGATTGCGCAATTAACGATTTAGTAAATAATTATCTGAAATTATATTAGTGGCAGTTGTAATATTTTGTGAATGTCTTTTTAAAATAACACTATTAATCTGAAATAATAAGCAAATAAATGCATTAATGTATATGCCATAATGTTTCAAGTTGAATTTAATGCAGCTAACCGAGAGATGATCACAGATACCATTAAAGTAGCGAAACAGGGTCTTAACTAAGTTGAAATTCACCAAGGACAGGAACACTAATGGTCTGAAGCTTCTCTGTGAATTATAATCCAGAAATTGTGCAATATAAATCATTTAAATAAAGGTGTTTGTAACTATTATTATTGTTTTATAATTTATTAGTTGATTAAATATGTACAAATTTAACGTCAAAGCGTTATATGATTTAAATAGGTTGTAGTCGGTCAATTGAAATGAGTGCGTAATAATTCTATACTTGGTTAAATGTTTAATACCAAGTCTACATACAAAGGAAGTTTTTTAATTCAAACTAGACAGTTCGAACACTTTGTATTCATCATCAGATAAACATCTAATGGAAGGAATGGAGGACTGGCAGTTAGACGTTTACCTGACGATGAACACGAAATGTTTAAAACGGGTAGTTTAAATTAAAAAAACACTATTTTTTGTGCGGAGACTTTATATTATTAATTTACCTCAGTATGTGAATAACTTTAACGTGAATGTGTCCGGCCGACTTTGTATTGTTCGATGGACGCAAACATGTCTCCGCTCCTTCGTTCCTTCTCCTTTTTCTTTTTCTCCTCAGCTGAAGATGGCAAAAACAGTCGAAATGTCCGAGAATCATGAACGCTTGTCTTCTTTTTTTGTGTTCCCTAGTTGTAACTTTAATTGTAGATCCGCTTGAACCATCTGCTTTCAATTCAAATCGTTACATATATATATATATATATATATAAAGATTTCACATAAACACGTGAAAAAACATTCAATGATCAAACCACAATAAGAAAATGGGAAAACAAAACTAAGATCTTTCAACCGTAACAAGCGGTCTTCGTCAGAGTCAAAAACCTAACTGATGGGTTGGGTTTTTGACTCTGACGAAGACCGCTTGTTACGGTTGAAAGATCTTAGTCTTGTTTTCTCATTTGCTTATTGTGGTTTGATTATTGATATATATATATATATATATATATATATTGATAAATGTATCGACCGTGGAATAGAAACAAAACTATAGTTTATCGGGACTCGGTCAGTTCTTCAAGTTCAAATTAAACTCTCATTGCCAACGTTTCGGTCTTTATTTAAAACCTTTTTCATACGCTGAAGCATAAATTTTGAAACAGAAAAACTAAGTAATACATTACAAAATATTTTACAAAATAAAATAGTATGTGGATTTTAACAACAACTGCAGTCTGAATGAACACGTGACACTGAACTGTCACGTTATATTCTTTGAAAAAATAATTTGCAATGTAATACTTAGTTTTTCTGTTTCAAAATTTATACTTCTGCCTATGAAAAAGGTTTTAAATAAAGACCGAAACGTTGGCAATGAGAGTTTAATTTGAACCTGAAGAACTGACCGAGTCCCGATAAACTATAGTTTTGTATATATATATATATATATATATATATTGTTTTCTATGGGTTGTCCGGGGAAAGGAATATGATTCGATGCGATGTTGACCAATGGGAGTAGAGTTACAGGTCCAAGCGTAAGGTCCCAGTTGCCCGCTGCTCAGCAAAAAGCCTTTGCGTTCTGCCAATAGGTATAGAGGTTGCACAGTCCCTCTGTGTTAAATGATGTTTGGCAGAAAACATTAGCCTCACTTTACAGTGAACTCCTGTTCCCTTTCTATTTTTGATTTTCGTGGTGGTTGGGTGTTGTTGTTGTTTACTATTTTCTGTTACGTATATTGCTGGATATTTAAATGATACTCTCGGTTGTTTACTGCGAAAAGCCGCCTTCATCTTCATGCCAACAGGGGTAGAGGTTGCACAGTCCCTCTTGATTATTAAGAGATGTTGACACTGGAATCCAACTTCTTCTCGTAGAAACATCTTCAAGTTGTAGGTTTTGTATATTGTTCTCTTCGGTTTCTTATGTTCATGTTTTTTCTTCAGTTGAATGTTATTGCTGCTATTGATGGGTGGCTGGTAGGTGATGAAAAGTTCTGCACTGTTGACCTGGTGGTGGTATTTGCGACATGTTTCAACCATTCTCTGGTTATCTTCAGGCAAGGAAATGGCCCAGACGTTGGTCCTTATATACAGTTTTCTATGGGTTGTCCGGGGAAAGGAATATGATTCGATGCGATGTTGACCAATGGGAGTAGAGTTACAGGTCCAAGCGTAAGGTCCCAGTTGCCCGCTGCTCAGCAAAAAGCCTTTGCGTTCTGCCAATAGGTATAGAGGTTGCACAGTCCCTCTGTGTTAAATGATGTTTGGCTGTATATAAGGACCAACGTCTGGGCCATTTCCTTGCCTGAAGATAACCAGAGAATGGTTGAAACATGTCGCAAATACCACCACCAGGTCAACAGTGCAGAACTTTTCATCACCTACCAGCCACCCATCAATAGCAGCAATAACATTCAACTGAAGAAAAAACATGAACATAAGAAACCGAAGAGAACAATATACAAAACCTACAACTTGAAGATGTTTCTACGAGAAGAAGTTGGATTCCAGTGTCAACATCTCTTAATAATCAAGAGGGACTGTGCAACCTCTACCCCTGTTGGCATGAAGATGAAGGCGGCTTTTCGCAGTAAACAACCGAGAGTATCATTTAAATATCCAGCAATATACGTAACAGAAAATAGTAAACAACAACAACACCCAACCACCACAAAAATCAAAAATAGAAAGGGAACAGGAGTTCACTGTAAAGTGAGGCTAATGTTTTCTGCCAAACATCATTTAACACAGAGGGACTGTGCAACCTCTATACCTATTGGCAGAACGCAAAGGCTTTTTGCTGAGCAGCGGGCAACTGGGACCTTACGCTTGGACCTGTAACTCTACTCCCATTGGTCAACATCGCATCGAATCATATTCCTTTCCCCGGACAACCCATAGAAAACTGTATATAAGGACCAACGTCTGGGCCATTTCCTTGCCTGAAGATAACCAGAGAATGGTTGAAACATGTCGCAAATACCACCACCAGGTCAACAGTGCAGAACTTTTCATCACCTACCAGCCACCCATCAATAGCAGCAATAACATTCAACTGAAGAAAAAACATGAACATAAGAAACCGAAGAGAACAATATACAAAACCTACAACTTGAAGATGTTTCTACGAGAAGAAGTTGGATTCCAGTGTCAACATCTCTTAATAATCAAGAGGGACTGTGCAACCTCTACCCCTGTTGGCATGAAGATGAAGGCGGCTTTTCGCAGTAAACAACCGAGAGTATCATTTAAATATCCAGCAATATACGTAACAGAAAATAGTAAACAACAACAACACCCAACCACCACAAAAATCAAAAATAGAAAGGGAACAGGAGTTCACTGTAAAGTGAGGCTAATGTTTTCTGCCAAACATCATTTAACACAGAGGGACTGTGCAACCTCTATACCTATTGGCAGAACGCAAAGGCTTTTTGCTGAGCAGCGGGCAACTGGGACCTTACGCTTGGACCTGTAACTCTACTCCCATTGGTCAACATCGCATCGAATCATATATATATATATATATATATATATATATATATATGATTTAATGTTTTGATGGTTGAGGTAAAAAAAGAATTACTTCATATAAATATTGGGTCAAGAACACAAATTATGATGAATATATATATATATATATATATATATATTAATGATCAAACCACAATATGAAATTGGAAAACAAGACTAAGATCTTTCAACCGTAACAAGAGGTCTTCGTCAGAGTCAAAAACCCAACTGAGTTTTTAGGCCTTACAAATCTTACAACCACTCCGGGTAGCAGAAATAGTTGCTACGTCACTGACTAGTAGTAATTTCTTATATCACGGACACTTACTTTTAGTGTACCTGAAACCAAAAATATATATATATATATAAGTTATGTTTTTTCTTATTAATATTGTCTTTTTAAAAAATATTAAATTATTAATTATATTTTGTATTTTACAAATTACTCTATATTTATATATGTTATTTACTAATAGCATTTACTAATAGGAATCTGTCTAAATAATATAAAGATTAAAACAATACAGCAATCATTTATAAGACTCCTGAGACAAGACTAGGTCTTACTAGAATGACTAAGGGTCTTACAGTCTGGCTGGTGTGACAAGGCTAAGACAAGACTGGGAGCTGCAGCGCAGCGCTATCTCTTTTATAAAGTTTTACACCTTACCTTGCATTCTAAGTTCAATACTCCTGCCTGGTGCAGCAGCCTCTGAGATGAAAAAGGTGGTTCTTTGTTACCAGCTAACTTATATAAATAATAATGTTTGAATAATACTTTGAAATACATCCCTAGAATTTTTATTTGCCTGATATTAGTCAATTTCACTCAAATGCGTTCCTTTATCACACAACACTTCTACAAAAAGTTTACCTGTATTTCTATCTTCTACCTTGAGAGTTTTTTAGGGCTGTTTTATTTTGTTTTCAGCTAGTTAATGTTTCATTTTATTTACCAAAAAAAAAAGTCCCTTTTAGGGGGTAAAATTTTTATTTATATTTACAAAAGAATCACTAGTGATATACTAAGTCGGTTATAACCTTGTTTACACACTCTGCCCACTTGTTGCTTATTCCACTGCTAGGCCAATTCTAACCCGGTCGTCAATCCAATTATCTTCCTTATGCCTTCATAATTCAATTATATCAAACGATAATTTTATCGTTGTCGATTAAAATCAATAACATTTTGCAGTATTTACACTTCACTTGAATAATTTATTAAAATTATCTCTTAATTAAATATATTTCTAATAACTTAGAATAGAATTAAGATAAATTGAATCCTTATAAAAAAAATACATATTCTGGCAACTATAAAACTTAATTAGTCATCGGCATTTGTAGGTCAAGGATATTTGTTCAATTAATTCAATAACAAATCAAATATAACAGGTTTTAAAGGTTCGTTAGAGAATTAAAAAAAAAATCGTTTCCAAACCAATAGATTGAGTATTCAATGCATATTTTTATATTTTTAATTTAATAACTATACAAAATCTAAAGTCAGCAGTGTGTAGAGGTTATAAGATGGTTATTTTTGATCGTATGTACCCTTTTACATATACTATTAAAATAAGCAGCAGCTTCTGCATTGACCAATTTCTTGTTGACACTCTTTAGTTTTCGTATCACTTTACGGTGACTCTGGTAGCTTCCAAAGAAGGTTAGTTATATATATTTTACATATATATATATATATATATATATATATATATATATATATAACAAGATTTCACATAAACACGTGAAATAACAATCAATGATCAAACCACAATAAGAAATGGGAAAACAAGACTAAGATCTTTCAACCGTAACAAGAGGTCTTCGTCAGAGTCATCAGAGTCTTCGTCATCCAGTTGGGTTTTTGACTCTGACGAAGACCGCTTGTTACGGTTGAAAGATCTTGGTCTTGTTTTCCCATTTTCTTATTGTGGTTTGATCATTGATTGTTATTTTACGTGTTTATGTGAAATCTTGTTATATATATATATATATATATATATACCAATTAAAAGAAACGGTCCAGCGGACTTTTTTACAATAAAATAAAAAACGAAGGAAACACACAGAAAGACACAGACATAACTCACATCGCTCTTCGCACCTCCTGATGACGACGATTGTCGAAATATCGATGTGAGTTATGTCTGTGTCTTTCTGTGTGTTTCCTTCGTTTTTATTTTATTTATATTATATATATATATATAATATATATATTATATATATATATATATTGGTATATTTGGGGAACAGTCCTTCATTTATACATGTGATATTAAATTTTCTGCCCACTTTTGTCTTAATTAGTTTAATTAAGATGCACCTAGCTGCAGGAGGACCTAAGGACCACACAGAAAGGTTACATAAAGTGAAGCTGACCAGGGAAATGCTTACAAACAATACCGAAATACTATATCAAGAACGCGATCACAGCAGATTAGGTATTGTAGAGGCCCTGAATATTTTGGAAAAGAGACCCAGTATCAATAATCAAACTGCAAGTTTTGCAAACATATTGAAGTTGCACATGGGACAGTTCCAACCTCAACATATAGGAAATTCAACAAGGAATGAAGAAACTGAAGACACACCTGTGTGTGTATAACAGGAATTGCAACCTGCCAGTTTAAATGTTTACATTTATATTTTGTTAGTCGAGCGTTAAAATTTAGTTTTTGTTAAAAATGTTAAATAGTTTAAAATAGTATGTGTTCAAAAATCACCCAGTAGATGGTCGAAGAAGACCGAAACGTCGGTAAAAATAAAAAAATGGACAACAAAACCTATGGTGAGTTATTACACCTAGTTCCAAAAGAAATGAAAGTAAGACTTTGAGATTTGGAAAAGAAATCCAGAAAACTAATTAAGACAAAAGTGGGCAGAAAATTTAATCTCACATATATATATATATATGTAAAATATATATAACTAACCTCCTTTGGAAGCTACCAGAGTCACCGTAAAGTGATACGAAAACTATCATATATATATATATATATATATGTATAACAAGATTTCACATAAACACGTGAAATAACAATCAATGATCACATCACAATATGAAATGGGAAAAAAAGAGACTAAGATCTTTTAACCACAACAAGCGGTAAGCGGTCTCCGTCAGTCCAACTGAGCTTTCAGTTGAGTTTTTGACTCGGTCGAAGACCGTTTTTTAAAGTTGAAAAATATTTGTCCTTTTTTCTCATTCCACATTGTGGATTGATTATATAAATAAATATATGATTATATGATAAAACCCCAATATGAAATAGCAGAACAAGGCTAAGATATTTTAACCTTAACAAACGGTCTTTCTCAGAGTAAAAAACTCAACTGGGTTTTCACTGGGTTTTGTGAGTTAGGTTTTTGACTTTGACAAAGACCGCTTGTTACGGTTGAAAGATCTTAGTCTTGTTTTCCCATTTCATATTGTGGTTTGATCATTAAACTCATATTAGTATAAAATTTCAGTTTTTTGTTCGATTTTAATATTTTCTAAAGTGTTCTATAACTATAGCAATAAACCACAGATACTCAAAGCTCTAATACAATAAGGATAACAACCCTAATTTAAAAGTACAAAGAAAAGATTTCAATGAAATGCCTTGTTTGAAGAAACAGTTTTAAGTTGGACTGAGTAGAAGGCAAAGTTCAGGTAGACGGTCAGTGACCTTCCCACCCACCGCCCTGCAGTCCTTTACTCCCTTCTACATTTAATTCAACTTTAAGTCAGTATTTAAAACTTTCTTAAGATAGTGTCATAAATAATTAGAGGGCAACATAATGATAACACTTTTTAAGCCGAAACCTTATCATTTCTAGTTTATGCAGTCTTTTTTATACACGGTCTTACTCTATTTTTAGGTTCAAAATACGTGCTAGGACTTTTTTGACTCTGTCGAAGACCGTTTGTAACGGTTGGAAGATATTTGTCCTTTTTTCTCATTTCACATTGTGGATTGATTATATAAATACATATATTATTATATGATAAAACCACAATATGACATGGGAAAACAAGGCTAAGATATTTCAACCTTAACAAACGCTCTTCGTCAGAGTCAAAAATTCAACTGGGTTTTCACTGGGTATTGTGAGTTAGGTTTTTGACTCTGACAAAGACCGCTTGTTACAGGAGGGCTTCAAGTACAATGATTAATAGGTAACAGTTAGACATACAAGACTGAAATGCACGAACGTTGTACCTGTACCGTCACGCTATGTAGACTGTGGTCTTACACTGTATTTTCAAGATAAGTTCTATTTGATAAATTTCTCGAAATGAACTTTAGAGGTAAATAAGGAATTTCTCAGAATATGTTGTTCCAAACAATTCTCAGAAATATTATGTCAGCTAGAGATAGATACCTGATAAATTTTAACGAATTATATTTTCCACATTATCTGAACTAGGGCTTATTTTTTTGGGGGAAGGCTTATATTCCAAGAAGCCCCGAAAATCATACTAGTGCTTGTTTTTGGGGGACGTCTTATTTTCGGAAAGTAGTTTCTAGCTATACTATTTGTTTATAATAGTGCTAAGTCTAGTTTTATTAAAGCGATTTAATAAATAGTCAGGTAGTTCAGGGTAGTGTTGGCTACTTCTATCTCTTCCAGAACTTCTGTTGCACTTGCATACGACTCATCGTAAACTGGTTAGAAAACTAAATAACCCCAACAGAGAAGCATGAAACGCAGAGACTACTGCTAATTTTAGCACAATATATTGAAGAAGGGATTTTTTTCCATCGTAGACATATATATATATATATATATAACAAGATTTTACAATAAACACATGAAACAACAATCAATGTTCAAACCAAAATAAGAAAATGGGGCGAAAAAAGATCATTCAACCGTTATTCATCAGAGTTGGGTTTTTGATTCTGTATAAGACAATATACAATTTTTGAAAAAACTCTAGCCTTAAATTGTTATTTTTTGCCCTGAAGATGATGTATAAATACATCGAAACGTTGGCATAGGGAAGAGTATTTGAATTCCAAAATCTAGCCTACAGTAGAACTTACAAAATACTGTGGTTAATCAAGAGGTCAAGAACATTTCGAGAATATATATAAGCTATATTCACAAAAGAACAAACAGAAATGAAACAGAAACTAAATATATATATATATTTATATATTGATTGATATAGCTTCTCGACCACTGATTAGGACATTTAAAAGATGAGTTTTTTGAGAATTTTTAGTCTAATTTTCAAGAAACCTTTCTTTGAACTTTATATATATATTATAAGTGTCACGTGTTCATTCAAACTGTTGAAATTCACACACTATTTTTCTTCATAAAATAATTTATAATGTAATACTTAATTTTTCTGTTTCAAAATGTTATACTTCTGGCTATGAAAAGGACTTTAAATAAAAACCAAAACGTTGGCAATGAGAGTTTAAATATAGTTAATGGGTTAGTTCCACTGAGGTTAGTAATATTAGAATTAGTAATAATACATTCCGTCATACCTCGTAAAGTCTCTGTAAAGCTCGACCGGTTTCGGGTCCGCCTGGATCCCATCTTCAAGAGCACCTAACTGACTGTGTGTGTTGTTTTCCTATAACCTACCTATATATAGTATTTACATTGTGTAATCAGTGTTGTGTGTGTAGGTAATTTTTTTTTTTTTTTCTATTTCTTTAATTGTTATGTTTTTTTCTTTTATTGCTTATTTCATTATCTATTTCTAGTTCCTTGTGTCGTCTTTTAAATGTTATTAGTGGTTTTGTTAAAATGTCGGTTTGGTGGTTTGTTTGTTCATTGATTATATTGTCTGTCATTTTATGTTTATATATTTCTATTTGTTCCTGTATGTTCATTCGTTGTCCTTTTTGTCCCGTCTGTAGTAAGTCCATTGTGTTTTCCATACTGTCTGGGTTATGTCCAAATTTGTTTAAGTGGTGTGCGTAGTTTGATCTGTTTGTGTTGTTGGTGTAGTCTTTAATGTGTTCTTTGAATCTGTCTTTTAGTGTCCTTCCCGTTTGCCCGATGTAGTTTTTAACCGCAATCTTTGCATTTAATCCTGTATATTCCGCTTTTTTCGAATTTGTTATCTTTGTTCTCTGTTGTGTTGTTTGTGATTTGGCTTATAGTGTTATTCGTTTTATAACCTATTTTTAATGAATATTTTCTTAGAAGAGTCGCAATTTTTTTCGCTAGGTTTACCTATGTAAGTTAAAGATGCGTATCTGTTCGTTACTCCCGGTGTTGTACTGTTAGTATTGTGTTTATTTCTTCTTTCGTTTATTATTCTTTGTATGATTTTTTCCTTATACCCGTTATTTTTTGCTATTGTTTTTATGGTATTTAATTCCTTATTATAGTTAATTGCATTCATGGGTATGTTTAGTAATCTATCAATCATATATCTATACGCGGATGTTTTTTGTTGTGGTGGGTGGAGTGATGATTTATGTATAGTTGTGTCGGTGGTAGTTGGTTTGCGGCATATTTGAAAGCTGAGTTTGTCTTTAGTTTTTCCTATTGTTAAGTCTATGAAGTTTAATTTGTCATTTGTTTCTATTTCGTGGGTGAACTTGATTTTGTTGTTTAGTGAGTTGAGATAATTCTTTATGTCTATTATATTTTGGTTACTAGGGTTATTGACTATTAGGAAGGAGTCATCAACATATCTGCAATAGTAAACAACGTTAAATTTTGACTTTAGGACATTTACATAGACCTTTTCAAGTTCTTGGAGAAAAATTTCTGAAAGTATCGCAGATGTTGGATGTCCCATTCCTAATCCATCATTTGCTTTGTAGAAATCATTGTTAAATCTGAAGTAGTTCTGTTTGAGTGTTGTTTTAGTTAGTTTTATTAGTTCTTCTGTACTATTGTCATGTTCATGTACATTAGTTATTTCGCGTATGATGTTAAGTGTTTCTGTGACGGGAACAGAAGTGTATAAGTTTTCAATGTCGAATGAAACAAGTTTGGTTTGTGCGTTTATTGTTATGTCTTTCACTTTGTTTATTAGGTCAACCGTGTTTTTGATGTTGTAGGTGTTCGGTAGCATAACCTTATCGTTTAATATTTTTGCGACTTGTTTGGATATTTTATAAGCCGGTGCATTCCTATAGTTTATTACGGGTCTAATTGGGCTATTTTCCTTGTGTAATTTAATTTGGGCTTTTAGTTGTGGTGCCTTTGGGTTCATATTTGTAAACTTATATGTTTCATTTGGTTTTATCAGTGTGGGGGAGTTATTAATGATGGTTCTTATTTCATTTTGGAAAAAGACTTTACATACGCTGGACAAAAGACTATACGACAAGCTCAGACATTAAGGATAAAAAACGAAATTAGATCAATTTACTGTAAGAAAAACAAACTTAACAAACAACTCATGACAGAACACCTAAGACTATCCAACTCATTACAAACTGAAACATTTTTAACAGCTACAGAAAGCATTAATATCAAAATTCAGAGACATCTAGACGACAAATACAAACGACTCCACAACAAAATTGATAACCTTCTCAACAAATATCACAAAAACACCGACAAAGAAAACACTTTCTTCCCTAGACTAATTAACAAAACCAATATAACATTTACGACAACGGAAACTGACTTACTACATAAAGGACTGAAACATAACATTGGACGGAAACTCAACACTAAGGATATAGAGACCCTCATAACAGACACTGAAATAGCCATAAGACAAATTCCAAATTTTGAACAAACCCACGTTAGACACTTAGCCTCGGAAATAATTAATAAAGTAATCAACAAAAACGAATCTCTTAAAGACAACAACCGCGATAATGTATGCATTAAAAAAATTAAAAACAAAATACAAAAAGCCAACGCAAATGCAACCAAAGCTGATAAAGGCAACACAATTGTTATAATAAATAAATCCGACTATATCAAAAAAACAAAAGAATTTATCGAGAATAATAATTACGAGAAACTTCAAACCGATCCAACAAAAAAATTCCAAAATGAAATAAGAACCATCATTAATAACTCCCCCACACTGATAAAACCAAATGAAACATATAAGTTTATAAATATGAACCCAAAGGCACCACAACTAAAAGCCCAAATTAAATTACACAAGGAAAATAGCCCAATTAGACCTGTAATAAACTATAGGAATGCACCGGCTTATAAAATATCCAAACAAGTCGCAAAAATATTAAACGATAAGGTTATGCTACCGAACACCTACAACATCAAAAACACGGTTGACCTAATAAACAAAGTGAAAGACATAACAATAAACGCACAAACCAAACTTGTTTCATTCGACATTGAAAACTTATACACTTCTGTTCCCGTCACAGAAACACTTAACATCATACGCGAAATAACTAATGTACATGAACATGACAATAGTACAGAAGAACTAATAAAACTAACTAAAACAACACTCAAACAGAACTACTTCAGATTTAACAATGATTTCTACAAAGCAAATGATGGATTAGGAATGGGACATCCAACATCTGCGATACTTTCAGAAATTTTTCTCCAAGAACTTGAAAAGGTCTATGTAAATGTCCTAAAGTCAAAATTTAACGTTGTTTACTATTGCAGATATGTTGATGACTCCTTCCTAATAGTCAATAACCCTAGTAACCAAAATATAATAGACATAAAGAATTATCTCAACTCACTAAACAACAAAATCAAGTTCACCCACGAAATAGAAACAAATGACAAATTAAACTTCATAGACTTAACAATAGGAAAAACTAAAGACAAACTCAGCTTTCAAATATGCCGCAAACCAACTACCACCGACACAACTATACATAAATCATCACTCCACCCACCACAACAAAAAACATCCGCGTATAGATATATGATTGATAGATTACTAAACATACCCATGAATGCAATTAACTATAATAAGGAATTAAATACCATAAAAACAATAGCAAAAAATAACGGGTATAAGGAAAAAATCATACAAAGAATAATAAACGAAAGAAGAAATAAACACAATACTAACAGTACAACACCGGGAGTAACGAACAGATACGCATCTTTAACTTACATAGGTAAACCTAGCGAAAAAAATTGCGACTCTTCTAAGAAAATATTCATTAAAAATAGGTTATAAAACGAATAACACTATAAGCCAAATCACAAACAACACAACAGAGAACAAAGATAACAAATTCGAAAAAAGCGGAATATACAGGATTAAATGCAAAGATTGCGGTAAAAACTACATCGGGCAAACGGGAAGGACACTAAAAGACAGATTCAAAGAACACATTAAAGACTACACCAACAACACAAACAGATCAAACTACGCACACCACTTAAACAAATTTGGACATAACCCAGACAGTATGGAAAACACAATGGACTTACTACAGACGGGACAAAAAGGACAACGAATGAACATACAGGAACAAATAGAAATATATAAACATAAAATGACAGACAATATAATCAATGAACAAACAAACCACCAAACCGACATTTTAACAAAACCACTAATAACATTTAAAAGACGACACAAGGAACTAGAAATAGATAATGAAATAAGCAATAAAAGAAAAAAACATAACAATTAAAGAAATAGAAAAAAAAAAAAAAATTACCTACACACACAACACTGATTACACAATGTAAATACTATATATAGGTAGGTTATAGGAAAACAACACACACAGTCAGTTAGGTGCTCTTGAAGATGGGATCCAGGCGGACCCGAAACCGGTCGAGCTTTACAGAGACTTTACGAGGTATGACGGAATGTATTATTACTAATTCTAATGAGAGTTTAGTTTGAACTTGAAGAACGAACCGAGTCCTGATGAACTTTAGTTTATATATATATAATATATAAAATATATATATATATACATATAATATATATATATATATATATATAATATACATTGATGAAAGTATCGTGAAGTAAAAAGAAATAAAAATTATCAGAACTCTATAAGTGAAGTGAAAGCGAGAAAGAAAAAGAGTGAGAGTGAGTGAGTGAGTTGATAGAGAGATACAGAGAGAGTGGAGTGCTAGATAACTTATACATCTATATGTTCAAGTGCTGTTATTTACTAAAACTTACTTCATTCATTATTAAATCCCTCAGTTACTATTGTGCTTGTATTTATTTAGACTTCTTCCTTCTTTTGAAGAATAAGATCACTTTTTTATATATTCTCCATTTATTTTAATTAATCAAAATATATCTACCGTGTAATCATATTGTTATAAATTATTAATATTTCCTTTGTAAATCCAGTTTTGCTGCACTTTATTTGACTAACAGTTTAATATAAGAGTTTAATAAAAGAGTTTGTCAAAGCCAATTAAGAAATTAAAAGAAACACTAAGATTCTTATTCAGTTAAACCCAGACAAAGACTGCTCGTTACAGCTGAATCATCTTGGTCTTTTTCTCATTTATTACTATGTGTTTGGATGTGGATTGTTATTTCCGGTGTTTATTGTGAGATCTAGTTGTTTTCTAATATAATATGTAGCAACTATTTCTATGACGTTATATATTATCTAAGAAGGTTATATTGATTAGACCGGAGCTAAAATGATTGCTTGAGAAAAATCGGTGTAGGTAAGAAATATTATCGAATCCTGTTTAATAACTAAATTTAATAGATCAAATATTATAAACATTAGTAGCGGTTTAATCAAACTTGACTCAGTTTTGATGAGGGCAATAGCCTCTTCTATGAGGGTTGACAGCTAGCGTGTTTTAACTCGCTAATATAAAATATAATATTTATTGAAATATTTATTTCTAATGAGGTAGATGCATGTTTTATCTGTTTTATATAGATTTTTTTCTATATTGATCAGCTAACAGTGATGTTAAAATAATAAAATTAAAAAAGTTCTTTACTTTTCTTCTTTCTGTACTTCTTCGTTGAACATCTCTCCGTGGACTATTGTCCTTTACTGTACTTTACACCCTTTTAAAATACCCCTCTTCCCTCTCACTCCTCTCAACCCCTTACCATGATATTTCTGCATCTTTGGTATGAGTTGTGATTTGACTCTGACGGAGACCGCTTGTTATGTTGAAAGATCTTAGTCCTTTTTTTTTTTTTTCATTTCTTATTGTGGTTTGGACGTTGATGTTATTTCACGGTTTATTGTGAAATCTTGTTATATTATCTAAGAAATGTACATCTAGGTGGAGCTACTTATACTGTAATAAATAATAATTATTATTTAAATATTTATTTTTAATGATGTAATTGCATATGATGTAGTGTTTTAAACGATGTTTGTCTATATTGATCATCCAACAGCGCAGTTAAAATAATGTATTATTATTTGAGGGAAATAATCAAGAAAATAATATTTACATCAACAAAAGCACTAAAGATTTCAATTATAAAGAATAATGACATTATTCGTTAATATCCGCTTGAAATTTCCAACAGGGCGACGTAATGAAGAATCAACGCTTTACAGAAGACGATGAAATAATCTTTAAGGAGAATCAAGAACCTAGTAAAGGTACTGTTGAAAATTATTTTCTGAATTTTTTTAGTAAGGTTTTTTTAATTATATTTGTATTCTGAAAAAAATATAGGACTCTGGAAGAAAAAAGCTGTAAAGAATCGTATATAGGCCTCAAATTCTTGTCTTGATATATGCAGATCTAACACAAATAATACGTCAGATTTATGTAATATTTGGATTTTAAAATTTTTTCTGGTTTTCAGTATTTTTTAGTTTAGCCTTTTTGAAAATTCTATCTAATAGTTCAGTAAAATTTGATTGGAGAGTAAAAAGTCTAAAAGGAATAACATGCTGAGATTTTTTTTAAATCCATGTGAATAAATCAAAGAACCAGTATATAATTTTAGGTCGATTAATTCGGAATTTATAATAAATATATAAGAGTGTGATACATAATATCAAGGAAGAAGGTGTAGGATTACAACTAATAATAAAAAAAAGAGACGAAATGCTAAGCCTTTATCAGAACAATGAGAAATATTGTAGAAGATAATAAAAATCTGGTGTGATATGGCATCCGTCTATCATTTTCTCTATAACAAACCATGTCGGATGTCTTAGGGAAGCACTAGCTGAGGCATAGTAGCCCTGTTGTAGCTTTTAGTGCTTATTATTTTTCAAAGAAATACTCCTCCTCTGATTTGTCTCACTCTCTTTGTCTCCCCTATTTCTCTCCCCTATCTCTCTCTCTCTCTCTGTCTCTCCTATTTCTCTCTTCCCTCCCTCTCGCGCTCTCTCTCACTCTCTCTCACTTTCTCTCTCTCCTATTTCTCTCCCCTATCTCTCTCTCTCGCACTTATCTCACTCTCTCTCTCTAACACTTCTCTCTCTCCTATTTCTCTCCTCCCTCCCTCTCGCTCTCTCTCTCTCCCTCTCTCCTATTTCTCTCCTCCCTCCCCCCTCTCTCTCTCTCTCTCTCTCCCCTATTTCTCTCCCCTATCTCTCTCTCGCACTTATCTCACTCTCTCTCTCTCGCACTTCTCTCACTCCTATTTCTCTCCCCTATCTCTCTCTCTCTCACTCTCACTCGCATTTCTCTCACTCTCTCTCGCACTTCTCTCACTCTCTCTCACACTTCTCTCACTCTCTCTCGCACTTTTCTCACTCTCTCTCTCTATCCTATTTCTCTCCCCTATCTCTCTCTCGCACTTCTCTCTCTCTCTCTCTCTCTCTCTCTCGTCTCTCTCTCTCTCTCTCTCTCTCTCTCTCTCTCTCCTATTTCTCTCCCCTATCTCTCCCTCTCTCTCACTCTCACTCGCATTTCTCTCACTCTCTCTCGCACTTATCTCACTCTCTCTCTCTCTCTCTCGCACTTCTCTCACACCTATTTCTCTCCCCTATCTCTCCCTCTCTCTCACTCTCACTCGCATTTCTCTCACTCTCTCTCGCACTTATCTCACTCTCTCTCTCTCTCTCGCACTTCTCTCACACCTATTTCTCTCCCCTATCTCTCCCTCTCTCTCACTCTCACTCGCATTTCTCTCACTCTCTCTCGCACTTATCTCACTCTCTCTCTCTCTCTCACACTTCTCTCACACCTATTTCTCTCCCCTATCTCTCCCTCTCTCTCACTCTCACTCGCATTTCTCTCACTCTCTCTCGCACTTATCTCACTCTCTCTCTCTCTCTCGCACTTCTCTCACACCTATTTCTCTCCCCTATCACTCTCTCTCTCACTCTCTCTCGCACTTCTCTCACTCTCTCTCTCTCTCTCTCTCTCTCTCTCTCTCTCTCTCTCTCTCTCTCTCTCTCTCTCTCTCGTGTTTAATCAATTTAAATCTAGTTGACTTTACTGTCTTCTGTTTAAAATATATATCAATGCAAAGAGAAATATCTAATGCTATTTCCTTATCAGCATTAGAGAAGAGTTTTTTTAACACTAAAAATAGTATTTGTGATGATTTATCAAACAAATTTATTATTGTTTATATTTAAACATAAAGAGATACCTAAACGATCGATGTGTTTGTATTGCCGTATCGTTTAGTGGTCTCATGATCTAGATCAAAGGGTCCCTGGGGTTCCTTAACGGCTGTCTGGGGTTCCATTAAAAATATTTTTCTACAATTTTTTTTTTGTGGGTATGGATTTATTCTATATTTCTTGTGAATCATGAAACCGATTTACTATAGATATAGTTTATATCTATAAGTAGAAGAGGTCAAAATTTTATTCATATCTAGAATGAATCACTAGTTTTTGGAAGTTTTTGGAACTATCTTATTCCCGATTTTCCTGCTATTGCAAAAGTAGCACTTCACACATTGCTGCCATTTTCCACTGCTTACTTACGTGAAACAGGATTTTCCCTTTAAACTGCCATAGAAACCAAATACTGAAGTAGACTTAATGCTGGGGCTAACTTGAGAATCTAACTCTCAACTATAAATCAAAAAATGATTCAAAACAAACTATGTGTTAAAATTGCTAGTCATTCTGTTTTATGTGTTATGCACTTGTGGAAAATATGAAAATTAAATTCTTTTAGTTTTGAATTTTTTTTGAAAAAATACACATTGCAGTAATACTACTTTTTTAATTATTTTTAAACATACATACTATTTAAAAAGGCATATTTAATATATATATATATATATATATATATATATATATATATATATAGTATGATTGTATGAAATCATTAGAATTTGGGGTTCCCGGGAAAGTTACTGGAACCAAAAAGGGTTCTGCGTCGAAAAACAGTTTGAAAAACTCTGATCTGTGGTAGAGTTATTACTGTTTCCAGGAGTTAACTTGCTTGGCTCTGGATATTAGATCCGGGGTTCAATACCCACTACAAATGGTAACTAATTATATAAAATACATTTTATTTTGACTTATTTAATTCTTTACGTTGTTTAAATCATTAATCAATATTTTTTTATCATCAGATATATATTTAATAAAACCAAAAACTAAATAAAAAAATATTATTTTAGTTTTTTTTTGTTTTAAAATAATTCATTACTTGTGCAAGCTGTTTATAATGTTGTATCACTCATGATGAAGAATTTAAAAAATTACGTCAAAATTACGTCTTAACACAAAAGAGTTTTACATCAAATTAAAAGAGTTTTAAACAATGCGTTTCGAACACTTTGTGTTCTTCACATCTACGAGTACATCTGCACTGTTGAGGGTAGTATCGCAAAAGGAACCTAAGGCATTGTTAGTTTTGACATAAAACTCTTTTATGTGGAGACGTAATTTTTCAAATTCCCCATAATATAAAATGAATCATTATTTATTAGGCTTACACTTTTTTTTACTACTTCAAAAATTAATAAACTTGAGGCTTGGGGTTCACAGACAAAATAATATTAATTAAAATTGCTTCAGGTTTTTGAAAGTGGATTAAATTAATCACACTACATTGTTTTGGCATTAATTATGGTTTACACATGGCTTATTTTCAGTAAATGGACGATTTTATTCCACAAAATTGCCTCAGTTTCTTTTTTAAGTAAATTAAATTAATAACACTACCTTTTGACTATGGTTTATATGTAGTTCATTTCCAGCGACTGGACTATTTTATTCCGCAAACATATCAAAGTGGTATGTTCTTATTTAATATCTTTTACATATCTCACACCTAAACACCTAACATATGCATATCTCACACCTAAACACCTAACATATGCATATCTCACACCTAAACACCTAACATATGCATATCTCACATACAACTCCTACATATATCACCAATCAACACCTAACTAAAGTGGTTAAAATACCCTTGTGAACACAGTTTATAAAAATATTTACTTTATATGAAAATAATAGTAAAATGTTAAATACTCTATATTCTATGTGTTGTATACTGTATGTACTCTATACTGTATGTGTTGTATACTGTGTGTACTGTATACCGTTACGTACAAGTAAAATTAAAGATACCGATAAGTTTTGGTGGTATGCAGCCTGTAACGGTAATCCCTACCTGAAATAATTTTTCCAAAACACAGTAATTCTCCTTCCATATATATATATATATATATATATATATATAAAGTTTAAACCACAATGGAAAAAAGAAAACAATGCTCTAGGGATAAAGGGCCTCTCTGACCTAAGACCATTTATTTCCATTGATTTCCTTTTTCCATTGTAGTTTAAACTTCATTGATTGCATTACGTGTTTATGTATTGTAATTTTTCTGCATATATATGTATATATGGGTTTTTGACTCTGACGAAGACTGCTTGTTACGGCTGAAAGTTTCTAGTCATTTTTCTCTTTTTATTTTGTGATTTGATCATATATATATATATATATATATCAATGATCAAACCACAATAAGAAATGGGAAAACAAGACTAAGATCTTTCAACCGGAACAAGCGGTCTTCGTCAGAGTCAAAAACCCAACTGAAAACTCAAACTTGTTTTTTAAAATTTCTTATTGTGGTTTGATCATTGATTGTTATTTCACGTGTTTATGTGAAACCTTTTTATTTATATATATAAATATATATATATATATTTAATTTGAACCTGAAGAACAGACAGAGTCCTGACCAACTTTTTGTTTTTGTCCACGGTCCATACTATTATCAATATTCATGTATTTGGGATAATAATTATTGGTTTCTATGAGGATATAAGAAGAGCATATGGATGTGATATAAGCTTATGAAAAAGGTTTTAAAATAAAAACCGAAATTTTAGGAATGAGAGTTTATTTTAAACCTCAAAAACTGATAGTGTAAGCTCACATTTACAGTCTCTAGTTTTCAGTTTGACTCGTCTTCAGGAGAGATAAGAGAGGGAAACCAAGCGCACTGGTTCAGGTCTCCAACCGTCTCTGAACCAGTGCGCTTGGTTTCCCTCTCTTATCTCTCCTGAAGGCGGTTCAAACCAAAAATTAGAGACTGTAAGTGTGTTCTTTTGATTTCTCTATGTTTCTTTGTCTATATTGAACTATATTTGTCCGTTTTGGATCGTATTTCCAACGAAAAAGTATATATATATATATATATATATAAAGATTTCACATAAACACGTGTTTTAACAATCAATGATCAAACCACAATAAGATAATGGGAAAACAATACTAAGATCTTTCAACCGTAACAAGCGGTCTTCGTCACTTATTATATTATATTTTATATTCGTCACTGACGAAGACCGCTTGTTACGGTTGAATGATCTTAGTCTTGTTTTCCCATTTTCTTATTGTGGTTTGAACATAAGTCAGTCTGTATGTATGCTAGTTAGTCTGTACTCCTGCAAATAACTTTGTTTAAAAAACCAGTAGTAATAAGAAGGTGTTGAACTCCTAATGTTCATATTTTCACAAATGCATAATTAAATACAATTCTAATATTGTTTGAATGTGCGAACCGTTGTTTTTATTATAGATACAAATTCATTTGAAAACTCTCCAGAATTAATCAGTTCTTACTCGGAATAACGGAGAAAATGTCATGGGGGCAGGTTGAGAATCTTATTGGAAATTCTCTGAGCCTTAGAAAATGTTCGAAACTAACTTTTTTTTTACTCTTACTTAAACAAACTTAATTAAAAATTTCTTTCCAACATGATATTAACATTACTTTTTTTTTTTATCTTTTAGTTGGTTTACACAGAGATCGTTATTTTTTCTTCTTAGTGTTATATTTTATTCCGGTCGATGATTTTTGAAACTTAAAAGAATTAAACTTTAATCACGCATAATCATTCAATAAAACTTTCTTATTTTAGCCGATGCTTATTCTTGGTATAAACTGACAAGCCTTTCGGTATGGGTATATTTCTTCGTTGTTCTGGCATCTGCTAGGATACTCTATTGTGGTGAGTTGCCCATTTGAGTACACATATATATAAAAGTTATCCAAATTAGTCACTTTAGATAGTTCTAACTTGTGAAAAGTCAATAATCCTATGCAAATCTGACTTGAGGTAGTTGTCCCCTAGGAAAAGTCAATAATCCTATGCAAATCTGACTTCAGGTAGTTGTAACCGACTTTAGGTAGCTGTATCCTATGAAAAGTCAATAATCCTATGCAAATCTGACTTCAGGTATTTATAACCGACTATAGGTAGCTGTATCCTATGAAAATTCAATAATCCTATGCAAATCTGACTTCAGGTAGTTGTCCCCTAGGAAAAGTCAATAATCCTATGCAAATCTGACTTCAGGTAGTTGTAACCGACTTTAGGTAGCTGTATCCTATGAAAGTCAATAATCCTATGCAAATCTGACTACAGGTAGTTGTAACCGACTTTATCTAGCTGTATTCTATGAAAAACGCAATAATCGTATGCAAATTTGCCTTCAGGTGGTTGTAACCGACTTTAGATAGCTGTATCCTATTAGTCAATAATCGTATGTAAATCTGACTTCAGGTAGTTGTAACGTAAACTACTTTTGATTCAATTGAAATTTAGTTTTCATACTTTAGGTTATTGAAATCATAAAATCAGTATATTAGTATTTTCAATAGTTGAAATTCCAAATTTAATTATTATATTGATAAAGATTTTCCGTTACTGATTCTTACGATTCAAACTGGGGTTTTAAGAGTTTGGTCCAAAGAATGATGTACTGATTATAAGCCGACGTTTCAACAAAAATTGTTTGGCATTTTCAAGGATAAAAACACACTAATTAATTTGAACTTGAAGGGGTACCTTGTTTTTGTTTTACAGTTATGTAACCTCTCTTTGGTTTTCTCTCTGATATGATGCTGTTAAATAAATGCATCCAACATAAATAGTTTTTCCTCCACAAAAAAAAAAATACTAAAAGCCTTGAAAATGCCAAACAATCTTTGGCGAAACATCGTCTTATAATCATTAGTTCATTTCTTTGAACCAAATCCTTCAAAACCCAGTTTGAATTAGTAACTATTATAATTATAATTAATTCTGAGATAAACTGGATAAAACACAAAAGTCTCCACACAAATGAAGTTTTATTCAACGCGTTTCGAACACTTTGTGTTCATCATCAGGAAGACATCAAGGATGTGGTACTGACGGGTTGGTCAAGTGAAAACAACTAGTAGGAAACTGATTAGTATTCAACAACTGACAACTAGTTTTCACTTGACCAACTCGTCAGTACCACATCCTTGGTGTCTTCCTGATGATGAACACAAAGTGTTCGAAACGCGTTGAATAAAACTTCATTTGTGTGGAGACTTTTGTTGGTTTATCCATTTTACCTCAGAATGAGTAAATACCAGACAATTACGGATTGCACAACTAATGATTTGATTTTTAATTATATTTATTCAGCCTGGTAAAGCTGTTTTGGGTAGAATTTGTTTCATAATACTGTTGAAGTATCCTTTGCACGAATATATTGAGCGCCTTTAGAACAGAAAGCATTTCAATTTATATTAATTATATATATATATATATATATATAATATATAATATATATATATATATTATTATTATTATTATTATTAAATTATATTATTGTTTTTATATTAAAAAAGGCCGTCCGATCTGATTCAGAATGACAAATTGTTAACAAATGAAAGTGTGTTTAATACATAACAAGTATAATAAATAACATTGAGTTCGATAAATCGTAAAAACTTTAATGTGTTTACTCCGTTTTAGGTCGACCATTATTTCATTTGATAACGATGTTGCGTATTAGTGAATGGAATAATTTAATTAAATCATGCTTGATTTATATCCTTTCAAAGGATATTAATAATTATTTCCAAGGCCATTAGTAACAGGGGTTAATGAGGTATGCGAAATGCAATTATAACTCCATTACATTAATATTGTTCAATAGACAATAAACAGTCTTACTAAGGGCTGTCTCCTTAGTGGTTATCAAGCTGCTCTAAAGGTTTTCAAACACGATCGAAACAATTGATGAATTATTATATTATATAATATTGCACTATTTCGATGAAAACACGATCTAAAACGAGGAAATAAAATTCAGTGCAGGTGAAGAAACATACAGAAATTAAAACACATACATACAGTCTCTAATCATTAACGGTCTACAACCGTCTTTGTACAAGTGCACTTGCTTCCCTCTCTTATCTCTTGTTAAGACGGTTCAAATCGAAAATTAGAGACAATATGCGTGATTTTTCTTTCCCTATGTTTCTTAATATACATTATATAATATTATATATGTCATAGTAGTATAATATTCGTGTATATACTACTTGATCTACGTTTATATAAGAGTATGTATCTAATGAGGTGATATGACCAGTCATGTATACTGCCTGCATATTAAAGTAGGCCTATGAAAAAGATTTTCAATAAAAACTGAAACCTTAGCAATGAGAGTTTAATTTGAACATGAAGAACTGATGGAATACCTTAACTTTTTATTGTTTATACTTGACCGTCGACATTTTTATCAACATTTATATATATATATATATATATATATATATATTAGTGAAGGTTGGTAGAGAAACTCTCTTTTTAGAGAGTTTCTCTAATGTTCTACACGATGTTCTTCTCAGTTGCTCGGGGAATAAAAAAATCAACTGGCCCAAAACTTTGCCTTTCATAAATACACATTCTGCCACTATTTATATCTAAAACTATTTAATAACTAAACTGAAAATAATATTTAGTTAGTTATTAAATAGTGTTAGGTATAAATATTGTCAGAATGTGTATTTATGAAAGCCAAAGTTTTGGGCCAGTTGATTTTGTTATTCCCCGAGCAACTGAGAAGAGCCTATAGAACATTAGAGAAACTCTCTAAAAAGATAACCAAGCATGAAAGTGGCATACAATTTTTATAATATATATATATATAAATGTTGATTAGCAGTTTGCTTATCAACGCGAGTACTTCGCACTTCTTCCCGATGACGATGGATGTCGAAATACCGAAGTGAGTTTTGTAGTGACTTTCTGTATTCTTTCCTATTTGTTAAAGTTATTATATATATATATATATATATACATATATATATATATATATATATAATATAGAGTTCACCAAAGAAAGAGAAAAACATAAAAACACACACAAAAAAGACTCACAGCGATATTTTGACATTCATCGTCATTGGGCAGAAGTAGTCCCTTCGAGTAGCTGAAACTAACTCTATATATATATTTATATATATAGTTCAATATAAACAAAGAAATATAGAGAAATCAGAAGAACACACTTACAGTCTCTAATTTTTGGTTTGAACCGTCTTCAGGAGAGATAAGAGAGGGAAACCAAGCGCACTGGATCAGAGACGGTTGGAGACCAACAGTGTTGCCACATGCGCGCCCGTTCACAGAAAATAAGGTAGACAGGAATCAATTTATAATTAATTTATAATTTATAATTACATTAAATTAATGGAATATGAAAACAATAAATCTATAAAAAAGAAAAAATTGAAAAAATAAGGGAAATTGATACAGAGAAATTGATACATAAACAAAAGTACTGACTAAGCTATGGTAAAATAAAATAAAACTAAGAATACAAATAATAATAACAAATTATTTAAAAAAAAAAAAAAAAAGTGTGAAAAGACAAGGAACTTTTAGACATTATCGCTTTAGATTGAGGCCAGGTGCACTGCGCGCACTTAATAGCCAAATATGGGCTTCTTCGGAGGCTCGTAGTGTGAGATCTTTGCAGTCAGGGGGTATTTGTCGCAGAATCTGTAACCTGTAGCACTCATTAAAAGGGAGACCGTGGCTATTGGCATGTATGGCAATGGGAAGATGGGAGCGGCTATTGACTGAAGCTCTGTGATTGTTCATACGGAGACTAAGCTTGGTGGATGCTTGGCCTACGTAGAACGAATCACACTTGGTACACTCCAAACGGTACACACAGTTTTTGGAGGTACACGAGCAGTCAGTTGCAACAGGATAGAGGGTGTTATGGGGGGGAGCTTAGTCTCCGTATGAACAATCACAGAGCTTCAGTCAATAGCCGCTCCCATCTTCCCATTGCCATACATACCAATAGCCACGGTCTCCCTTTTAATGAGTGCTACAGGTTACAGATTCTGTGACAAATACCCCCTGACTGCAAAGATCTCACACTACGAGCCTCCGAAGAAGCCCATATTTGGCTATTAAGTGCGCGCAGTGCACCTGGCCTCAATCTAAAGCGATAATGTCTAAAAGTTCCTTGCCTTTTCACACTTTTTTTTTTTTTTTTTTTAAAATAATTTGTTATTATTATTTGTATTCTTAGTTTTATTTTATTTTACCATAGCTTAGTCAGTACTTTTGTTTATGTATCAATTTCTCTGTATCAATTTCCCTTATTTTTTCAATTTTTTCTTTTTTATAGATTTATTGTTTTCATATTCCATTAATTTAATGTAATTATAAATTATAAATTAATTATAAATTGATTCCTGTCTACCTTATTTTCTGTGAACGGGCGCGCATGCGGCAACACTGTTGGTCTCCAACCGTCTCTGATCCAGTGCGCTTGGTTTCCCTCTCTTATCTCTCCTGAAGACGGTTCAAACCGAAAATTAGAGACTGTAAGTGTGTTCTTCTGATTTCTCTATGTTTCTTTGTTTATATTGAACTATATTTGTCCGTCTTGGATCGTAATTCCAACGAAAAAAAGTATTTATATATATATATATATATATATAAATTCAATAATATATCAACCGTTGGATAGAATAGGTGTATAATGTAATCGGGATTCGGTCAATTTTCCAGGATCAAAATTTTCACTTGTGAAAAAACAAAAATATTGACAAAGAAATACAGAAGTCAGAATTACAGAAATTCTGACTTCTGTAAGTTCATAAAAATGTTTATTGCTTTTCTATTACTTCTACTTGTATATATATTTTTGTTTTTTCACAACTGTAATATTCCATTTTGATGTTAGTTATATGTTGATGTTTATATATGATTTCTTATCATCCTTTGTTTGTAGGCCTATGAAAAAGGTTTTAAATAAAACCGAAACGTCGGCATTGAGAGTTTGATTTTGATCCTGGAAAATTGACCGAATCCCGATTACATTATACACCTATATATATAACTTTAAATTACACAAAGCACGATACAGAAAAGACAATAAAAAGAACACTTACAGAATTCAATATTTTGAACTGTTGTTCGTCATCAGGAGAGTAGACTAGAAGAGAGGACGAAGTGAGAGAGATCTCCCCACGGGGCGCGAATATATATATATATATATATACAACAAGCTTTCACATAGAGACGTAAAATAACAATCAATGATTAAACCACAATATGGAATGAGGAAAGAAGACTAAGATCTGTCAACCGTAATAAGTGGTCTTCATCAGATTCAAAATCCAAACGGTTGGGTTTTTGACTCTGACGAAGACCATTTGTTACGGTTGAAAGATCTTAGTGTTTTTTTCTCATTTCATATTGTAGTTTGATCATATATAATATATATATATATTGACAAAGAAATATTTGCTTTATATGCAGTTTATTATAGATATATGAAATAGTATATAAACTTTATGAAATTAAAGTGTCGTTTATATAACGGTTATATAAAGAATATTTAGTGGAATTTGACTGTAGGAATATAAAAACGTACTTGAATTGATGCATAAATAACTTAACAAGCCCAGTGCTTAGGATATATGGAGGGAGGAGACAGATTGCTGTGTGCTGTAGACTAGTGTCTGAATGATGTCAGTCATGACTGGCCATTATTTGAATCAGCTTCTTCACTCAATCTGAACTCCTTTAGCTAGTTAGCTTTCCTAGCTGTCACTCCACATAGATCAACTGCTTCTTATATCAAGTTAAACTCTTTAAAGGGCCTCTTCACTCAATCTGAACTCCTTTAGCTAGTTAGCTTTCCTAGCTGTCACTCCACATAGATCAACTGCTTCTTATATCAAGTTAAACTCTTTAAAGGGCCTCTTCACTCAATCTGAACTCCTTTAGCTAGTTAGCTTTCCTAGCTGTCACTCCACATAGATCAACTGCTTCTTTTATCAAGTCAAACTCTTTAAAGGGCCTCTTCACTAAATCTGAACTCCTTTAGCTAGTTAGCTTTCCTAGCTGTCACTCCACATAGATCAACTGCTTCTTATATCAAGTCAAACTCTTAAAAGGGCCTCTTCACTCAAGCTGAACTTCCCTATTTCTTGCTATAACAATACCAATAATAACACTTTTTATTGCATCACCTACCTTTTATTCAGAATCAGACCCTTTCAGGAGTCCTTAAAACTACACCAATCACCCCTAGACTTAAATCAACAGCCTCTTAATTCTCTTTAGATTCTGTAAGTAATCTCTTAACTTATTTCATGCAAGACTGCACCAGCTGTGTCTTATTTGACGTCAGTTGCTTCTAGTTTTAGATAATATTCAACCTTTGATATACTAAACTATCAGTTGACTCTTCTCTGGCAGCGATCAGGCAGAATTTCTTAAATTGAAATTGCTGATTCACGTGCTCATGTTAACAGTAAACAGCATTAATAATCCGCCTGTTCATCTCCAGTCATTTTTTTCAATATACCAGCTCTACCAGCTAAGAATGCTCCTTGCATTGTAACTACAGCAACCACTGATCAGCCGTCAGTATTCTGTACCAAAAGACCTGATTCACAATACCAAATATTCCATTGCCTTTAAGAGCCGACTGATAATATGTATTGCAATCAAAAAAGGGTACTTATTCTGAGGTAAAAATAGATAAACCAACAAAAGTCTCCACACAAATGGAGTTTTATTCAACGCTTTTCGAAAACTTTGTGTTCATCATTAGGAAGACACTATAATACAAATTATATCTAATCAGCTACAGAATCAGAGTGAAATAATAAAATTCAATTAAGAGAATTCAAGACATACCCAAGGATTTGATATTGACGGGTTGGTCCAGTGAAAACAACTAGTAGGAAACAGATCCGTTGCGAAAGAGTGGGGATAGGTATTTAGGAGATTTTGTTGGTTTATCCATTTTAGCTCAGAATGAGTAAATACTACACAATTACGGATTGCACAACTAATGATTTAAAAAAGGGTACATGAAGTCAGCTCGGGAAATCCTTTAACTTATAAACAATCAAGTACATATTTACATAAAACTCATTGACCGTTAAATATTTGTTGTTTTTTTTTCATTAAATATAATCTCATAGAGGTACCGCAGTTATTAATAACTCTCCTTAACCTAAACGCTTATTTAATCGCAAATTTTCTTTTTAAAGCTTCCTTCCATGGCACGCTCAGTTTCCGGAATAAACTATTTTAGCTTACATTAGCGTGTAAAGGACTCATTAAATAAGGCAAATTTTAATTATGTCAAGAAAATCCATGAAGAAAAGACTACTGATTATGAAGGAAAATTATTCTTTGAGTCCTGAATAACTGCTAATTACAAAAAAAAATGTAGGAAAAATAAAAAAAAAATTGCACTTTTAACAGGACTTGCAAAATAAAGCTAAACACTGTTTTGTATAAGAAAATGTTTAACAGTTTTTTTTCTTTTTTACCTTTATAAGAATGAATTACCAAAATATTCAGCAAAGCTATTTATATAGTTTAAATTTTTAATAAAATAAAATAGATTTGTAATTTAAACATATATTTATTATTTAATTATATAAAACTATACAAATTTGTTATTCATTGGTTCTGCAGTTTGTGATTGTGTCGTTTTTACTCATACTGTAATATTGTAAATGATTTTACAAAGTCTCCAAAAAAAAATATTTTTATTCAAACAATACGCTTCAAACACTTCTTTTTAATTTAATTATATATTTAATTATGATATATTTAAATTAAAAAAAAATAAACCAGAATCATATACAATAAAATGAAATAATGAAGCTGTGAACAAACATTAATTTATTTTATTGTATACAATGTTGGTTTCTCTTTGTAACTTTTAATTTGTAATTTGTATTAAAGAAGTTTACCTAACCAAGAACACGAAGTGTTTGAAACGCATAGTTTAAGTAAACAAAGTTCTTTTGTGCGGAGATTTTGTAATATCCATTTACTCCAGTATGACATTTGTTATTTCAATTTTTTTTTAAACTTTACCTCCTTTATCCGTTTTAGCAATAGCTTACAGTACTTGACACGTGTAAAATCTTTAAACCAATATTCGAGTAGTTTTTTTCTCAGTTTTTCTAATTCATATTTACTTTTCTTTCCCCACTGGTGATGGTTGTCAGAAATTCGAATAAATTTTGTTACAAAGGTTATTTGGTTGACTTTTTTTTCAAGAGTATGTGTCATACCTACTCTTAAGATAAATCCGCTGGTATTTATAAAATTCCGTGCAAAAATTGCCATAAAATTTATATTGGTCAAACTGGCAAATCATTAAAGACACGTGTAAAACGACACCAATACAACATAAGTAGACAGGAAAAAAGTAATGCCTTATTCTTGCATATAAAAAATGAAAATCATCATATTGATTGGACATAAGCTAAATTTATTACCTATGAAAAATCAATGTTGTTAAGTAATATTATTGAATCGTCTCTAATTAAATTTAATAGATCAAATATTATAAACATTGGTAACGGTCTCTTCAAACTTGATACTTTTGTTACGAGGGCAATAGCCTCTTCAAAGAAGGTTGACAGTTAGCGAATAGTTTTTTTTACTTTTTCTTGCTGTACTCCTTTGTTCCCCAAACATCCCTTTCTGCACATTAGTCCTTTCCTGCGCTTTCACCCTTTTAAAATACCACTCTTCCCTCCCACTGTTCTCAACTCCTCACCAGATGTTTTCTGCATCTAGTGTTTAGTTGGGTTTTTGACTCTGACGAAGACCGCTTGTTTTGTTGAAAGATCTTAGTCTGGTTTTCCAATTTCTTATTGTGGTTTGATCATATATATATATATATATATAACAGTTCAAAATTGAAGATAGGTAGCACCAAAAGTAAAGAAACACACTTACAAACTCAAATTTTTGGGCAATCCTTCTTCAGGAGAAGAGAGAAAGGGAGACCAAGCACGTTGTAGACGCAACGGCTAGTAACTGACACGGAAACCGCCAGTGCTGCCCCCCCGTAACCGGTCTTGAAGTAATAGAATTAAGAGAAAATATAAACAAAAATTCAGATAAGGAATACAAGTTGGGAAAATATAAATGATTCAGAGGGAATTGAAGAAAATTAAAAAAAAATATTTAAATAAATAAAATGCAACAAAATATATCTGGAATAATCAATAAAAGATAAGGTTAGATAAAAAGATGTAAAAGAAAAATATAAGAAAGAAGGAGAGAGGAAATAAATACCCGAAAAAATGAAAAATATATATACCAGGTATATATTTTTAAAAAAAATTATCTTTTAAAGTTTAGTCGAGGTGCACTGCGCGCCTCGAGTAACCAGATGTGTACTTCTTCAGAGGCTCTAAGGGTCACGGTATTGTCGTCAGGGGGGATCTGTCGCAGAATCTGCACACTGTAGCAATCATTGAAAGGTAGACTGTGGGAGTTGGCGTGGAAGGCAACAGGTCAATTGGAGTGGTTGTTAACGGACGCTCTTGACCGTTCATACGGAGGCTGAGCTTGTTAGAAGACAGTCCTACGTAAAACACATCACAACGAGTACAATCCAATTTGTATATACAGTTTTTGGATGTACAAGGGCAATCCTTAGCAACAGGGAAGGGCTGGTTACAGGAAGACGGAGTGAAGTGTCAAGTGAAGTTACAAGTCAGGCACCCCCGTCGTTCGCAACTCTTAGCAACCACAGACGAGTGATTGACGCTCCTGGACGTCAAGCCCCTGTGAGAGAAGAGGTTGCCTAGGTTAGGGAGACATAAAAAATCAGATTAGATCAGATTAGAATCCATGGATTCTAATACGAAATCGTTTGGCGAGCTTATTTATACTCTTCCCTGCCAGAGGAAATCGTTAATAAGAAGATTTGAGAAAGTATCTAGAAAATACGCAGAATCAAAATAGGCAAACAATTTAATGTAACATGTTTAAAAGAAGGCCTACCCCCCAAGTATACCAATATATATATTAGGATTTCATATGAACACGAGAATAACAATAAATGATAAAACCACAATATGAAAAGGGAAAAAAAGACTAAGACGAAGACGAAGTTACTGACTCAGACGAAGACCGCTTTTTACGATTGAAAGATCTTAGTCTTTTTTCCCTTTTCATATTGTGGTTTTACATTGATATATTTATATATATTATATATATATATATATATATATATATATTTGTATAAGTTGGCAGCAGATCTTCATTCAAGCATACGTTGTTGAAAAGCAGAGCAGATTCTGCATTCACGACTTTTTGAGTCTCAAATGTCGCTGAGAAATCTGCTGTTTTCTCAACAATGACTGCTATTCAACAATATATATATATAAACCGTGAATGCCGAGACTGCAGTTAATTTTAATAATAAATATAAAAAATTATGTCACTTATAAAAGGAGGTAATCAAGGAAACAGAAACTATCTCAAAAAATTCCTTATGTATTTTTTCTTAAATAAACGCAAAACATTAACAAATTATCAGTTATAAGTTATTGTAATAATATAAGTTATATTAATTAATAAGTAACTTGTAAGTTATAACTTATATATGTTATGGTATTACAACATATCAATTAGTATAACTTATTTTAGCAGAATACTACCTTTATTTAATTTTAATATAAACTAGACGACCTATGACCTTTTTAGTGGGTATTCAGTGTTGAGAAATCATAGAACGGTTAATAAAATAAATCTAATCAAGTTGATATACATGAATAACCGTTATTGCTGTCTTTCATTTTGTCGTAAAGCCGTCAAAATAGACTTCTTACTATATATAGCCCAAGAAAGCTATTGGCTTTTTATAACATGATTCAAAATATATACGCAGTATATATATATATAAAACAATATTTAACAGCGGAAAATTCCATTTATTTTATATTAAGATGTAAAGTAAAGATCAATATATCCATATACACAATCAAGTATATTTAAAGCAAACATAAGCTATAAAGTGGAATGTTCCATTTATTTTACCTACATCAAGTGAAATTTCGATTTCAATTAAAAATCTTTTTATATTTCTTTCTTAAATATTTTCCTTTTTTTTCTATTTATTTTAAAATAATTAAAAAATTATAAAAAAAACAAATAAATAAAAATAATATTTTAGAATAATAAACTTTTAAATATTTTCCTTGCATGTAAATGTTTAAAAACAAGGAAAACATAAATAACATAACATAAAATAATCTAATCTAATTTTATTTTAAATAATAATAATAATAATCATAATCAATATTAATTTTTGTGTTAATGAAAATGTAAACAATCACTAAAATGAATAACATAATTAAAAAAACTTAATTGTCAATTCATTATCATTTAGTTAATGCGTAAAAAATTAATTGCATATTGTTTGTTTGTTTTCTTAAGTCCCCACTTATAAGACCTTTTAGTGATATTAGTATATTTAATGTTCTAGAGGTCTTTAATAATGTTCCAATGTCTTTAATGTTGAATGTAGAATTCAACGTACTTTATGGGTTGATTCTACATTGCGATTCGTAAATTATGTCTAACTCACGTGTATTTAAAGTAGAGATCTTTAACAAATACCTGACATTGTACAGGCTCGAGGCCGACGGTTTGACGCCGGATTCTCCTCCCGCTTTAATAAATGTAGTACTTGACACGGTATAGGCTCGGAACCAACTGTTCAACATCCTCTCTCAGAGACTTCGTGCTCAGATTTATTCACCTCCTGCTTGTATGAATCAATGCCAGGCGGGTATCGAACCCTCGATCTACCAGTTCAGAGGCGAGTACGTTAACCACCGATTTAACCTGGTACATTAATTAAATATTACAAAGATTAGGAAAGCTCAAGTTACTTTATTCTCTCACCAGAATGCGTTGCTATAGTAATACACCCTGTTTTTTAACTTTACCGATTTTATTCCATTTCAACAATAGCTTACTGTAAGAGAAACAACAATACAATGAAACAGGTTTGAAATCTTAAATCCACGTATTTCTAATGATTTTCTGTCTCCATTTTTCTAATTGATGTTCATTAGTATTTTCTTAACGGAGATGGAGAATATAAAAACCAGTAAGAAGAGTTTTATAATTATACTAACTGTCCCGGCTGACACTCGTATTACGCCATCTATCAGTAATTATCGTGTTACTTTTATCTAAGCTTAATTATTAACCCAAAGCTAACCTCAGAGACGCTTTCCTGCTTTATGTATAATTACCTAATTCCAACAGGATGCAAATCTAAGTTAAAAATTTTGGAGAGGCCTGCACTCAACTTTACCATAAGTAAATGTAATAAACTTGTTAACAACCAACTTGTTTTGTTTGATTACTCAAAAACTTGTTGGACAACTATCCATCGCACCATGGAGTGCATCAGTAAATCTATGTTTGATTGGGGTTAATTTTTTACCTTTAACAATTTTAAATTCTTCTTAAATTTTCTTCTAATATATTATATTGACTCATTTAGAACATTTAATTATTTATTTTAATATACTTTTAAATAATAATTTTAATTCTCTTAAAAAATGTCAAAGTCAAGGTAAACAATGTAAATAAATCCAAATAAATCCGACCAGTAGGGCAGGCGATTCATTATTCCAAAACAAAATTTCAGTTTTGATAGTATATGACGTTATTTATATCAGATTTTGGAAGGCTATTGTAAGCTGGTATCTTTGGTCTAGAGCGTAGCACGTTGTAACGCTGATGTCAAAGTCTTGTCTTCGATTCCCACAAAAATGTTTATATATTTCATTATATTCAATTTCAACAATGCACAGTGGCAAGAAAACAAACAAACAAAATTGGTCATCAGAGGTTTATAAATATATAGATATATAAACAAAAGATATTAGCATGAAACTAAATAAGCTACAGTTATGGAGAATAAGTTATTGGATTGAAGAAAGTCGAGATAGAGAAAGGGAGAGATTTATTTCGAGGACCTTAACTCACGTACAGAAGATGAAGACGGGCTCCATCTTGAGCGAAACAAGAGATTATGACTTTCCTTGGCTTCTTTCTCAGCAAACTGCCCATCTGTTCTTATATAGGTCGCCTGTCCCCGCTTGACCTCACTTAGCTAACAATAAAGAACAGAAGAGCATTTCTAATGCAGTTTATTTATGTTAATAACAACGCGAAGTCCTGTATTTAGTGTCTTATCACTACGTGAGAAACATATTACAAGTATATCACAAATACTTTAAAGTTTAAAATGAAATGCCTAAGATGGTTAGTACCGTTAAAGTTATCAATATAATTACAAGGATATATATATATATATATATATAGATTACACATAATCACGTGAAATAACAATCAATGATCAAACCACAATAAGAAATGGGAAAACAAGACTTTCCATTGAAAGATATACGGTTGAAAGATCTTGGTCTTCTTTTCCCATTTCTTATTGTGGTTTGATCTATATATATATATATATATATATATATATATATATATATATATAGTCAACACATGAAAGAGAAAAAAAAAATAAAGACAAACACAAAAGACTCACAACGATATTTCGACAGTCGTCGTCATCGGGTAGAAGTAGTCCCTTTGAGTAGCTGAAGCGCTATATATATATATATAGAAGATTGCACATGAAGACGTGAAATAACTATCAATGATCAAACCAGTATATGAAATGAAAAAAAAAAAAGACCAAGATCTTTCAACCGTAACAAGTGGTCTTCGTCACTTTGTCAAGACCGCTTGATAAGGTTGAAAGGTCTTAGACTTGTTTTCCCATTTCATATTGTGGTGTGATCATTGATTGTTATTTCACGTGTTTATGTATAATCTTATATATATATATATATATATATATATATATATAAATTTCACATAAACACGTGAAGTTGGGTTTTTGACTCTGACGAAGACCGTTTGTTACGGTTGAAAGATCATAGTCTTGTTTTCCCATTTTCTTATTGTGGTTTGATCATTGATATATATGTAAGGTTGGCTACACTGATCAACCTTAGGTGAGTTTTCATTTGCAAGGTGTCAGTTTGTTTATTTGAATCAAAACCTTTTTTGTTCTCGGTTATTTTGATAACATTGTCAACTGTTATCAGTTATCAGAAATAAATCACGTTAAAAAAAAAGAAGTTTACATATATATATATATATATATATAAAAAGATTTCACATAAACACGTGAAACAACAACAATGATCAAACCACAATAAGAAATGGAAAACAAGACAAGATCTTTCAACCGTAACAAGCGGTCTTCGTCAGAGTCAAAAACCCAACGTTGGGTTTTTGACTCTGACGAAGACCGCTTGTTACGGTTGAAAGATATTATCTTGTTTTCCCATTTCTTATTGTGGTTTGATCATATATATATATATATATATATATATATATATTATATAATAATATTATATATTTGATTATACCCAACTGTTGGGTTTTTGACTCTGACGAAGACCGCTTGTTATGGTTGAAAGATTTTAGTCTTGCTTTCCCATTTTCTTATTGTGGTTTGATCATTGATTGTTATTTCACGTGTTTATGTGAAATCTATATATAATATAACATATATTATATTTCTTTATAATTCTTTAACTGTAACCTTATTAATTGCAGCTGATTTGTATTTATTTTTTTTCCTGAATGGAAGTTTTGAATTTTTATAAATATATTATATATATATATATATATTAAATACGTTGTCTTATAATACGTTGTCTATAATATATTTACGTTGGCTTGGCTTCAACCAAGCTGAGCCTGCGTATGAACAATCACAGGGCGTCCGTTGGTCAGCGCGAGACCTACCCATAGCTATCCATGCTAATTCCCATGACCTCCTTTCAATGATTGTTTCAGGGTACAAATCCTCAAACAAATCCCCGAGTCTAATCCCCATGTCACCCTTAGAGCTTCCGAAAGGCATTCATATGCCTCCTTGGGGCTCGTTCTCCTCCTGGTCTCAACCTGTACCGTTAATTATTTTTTTTTTATTTTATTATTTTTAATTTTTATTATTATTATTTTATTATTATTATTTTTTTTTATTATTATTATTTCGTATTTTATAATTTTTTATCTTGTTTTCTAAATAAATATTGGAAGGATTTCTATTTTTCCTCTCCTCCGCTGGGGAGCAGCATTGCGGTGGCTCCACGAGTTACTCTGGAGGCCAGTAGTAGTTTGCTTCTCAACGCGAGTACTTCGCACTTCTTCCCGATGACGACGGATGTCGAAATATCGAAGTGAGTTCTGTAGTGTCTTTCTGTGTTCTTTTCTATGTGTTAAAGTGTATATATATATATATAAACATTATTTGTTTAACTAGGCACGAAAAAAATATCAAAACGAAAAAGATCAGGGTGTTTTTACCAATTCATAAATATAATAGTGTAGGAATATTATGATTAAATCAATTTTGAGGTTATTAATAAGTGACTAAGTAAATTGTATAACTTTAATAGGTTTAACTGTAACTTCTTCTACTTAATAGGTATCGGACAACTTCATCTTTGGAATTCTTTATTTTAAAAGCTCTTACAATAGCCTACTCTTCTTGCATAATTTACATTTATTACTTTAGTTATTAATAGATAAGAAATAAATTGTACATTATTGATAAAAAGTTAATTTTCAGTTTTCTTTTTCCATGTTTGTGATAGTACAGTTGTTTGTTTACTAATTGTAAACATTCTTGTCAATGGATGCAGCACGTGAGTGACATCCCTTGCGATAAGACAAGGGAAATGTTTGCCTGCCTCTCACTCTCTCTGGAGACAGTTGGTGCTATCTGCACCAGTTCTAACTTATCACTGTCTGTTCATCCGCGTGTCACTCTCCTAGTAAATTCCATTGACAATATTCTTTCTCCTCAAATAAACCTACATGTTTAACTTAAATCATATGCATATAAAATAATATATATATATAATATATTATAGATATAACTTCTTTTAATTACACTGAAGATGACTGGAAGCCAGTCGAAACATGTCTGTTCTACCCTAGTTAATATTCTTCAAAGTTTGGATGAAGGAAAGAAGAAGTTATTCAGAAACATCGAAAAACTAATTAATAATTAAATAGTCAATAATTAAAACTAGTCAATAATTAAATTTCTTGCCACAATTCTTTCTTCTATGTTCCCTCACTTCATTACCTTTTGAGTGCCTCCACTAAAACAATTCCAAAACAATCCCCCCTTATATTGAAAGATCATTCAATTATTCCAAAAGTTACCCTCCTCCATATAGTTAGTCATTCAATTAATATAATTTATAGAACAACGAAAAAAAAAAGTTAATCAGAGTTTAAATTATTAAATGAATTTGAAAATAGGTAGTCAAAAAAAACAGGTTCCTTTTTTTCTAAAAGTTATATTGTAACATAATATCACAAACTTAAATCGTAATCATGCATAATTACAGAGAAAAATTGACTCCGACACCATATAATTATATATCTAAATATATATATACATGTTAATTATACGCAAAACAGATGGTACTATCAGCGTAGATTGGTGGAGAAAGCCCCAAAAAAGTAACAGGTATCTCAATTACAAATCACACCACTCGGTTAATCAAAAAATAAAATCAGCCATTGCACTAAAATATAGAGCCCTTAACCTGAGTGATCCCGAATTTCATAACAAAAATAAAACAGTAGTAAAAAACATACTAATTAACAACAACTTTCCCATAGGTATAGTAAAGAAAATCATGACACGCAGCCCCAACAGACACATATCTCCCAATAACGTAAGTACACGCCATAGACACCCAAATTCTAACAATCACACAAGTACAAACACGATGAACAGACAACAAACACAGGCAAACTCTCACATTTCTAATACAAATCCTATCTCAGACAATATAAAATACCTAAGCCTTACATATGTAAAAGGACTCTCAGAAAGATTGAAAAACACATTAAAAGACAATACAAACTGCAAAATAGCTCATAAAAATAACAAAACACTTAGTAGTTTAGTTTTTTCTAAAGTAAAATCCACCGTTCCAACACTACAAAACAGCAATCTAATTTATCAGATCAATTGTAACGACTGTGACACAAAATACATAGGACAAACCAGCCAATACTTATCAAGCAGGATATCACAACACAAATCAGACATCACAGGACACAAAATAACATGCGCTCTAGCAAAACACGCTGACACACATAAACACAATTTTGATTTTCAAAATCCCGTAATAATAGATAAAGAAAAACACATACGAAAAAGACTGGTAAAAGAAATTATACATATAGAAAAAACCAAGAACACATGCAACGCAAGAACAGCCATTGAAAAATTTAGTCAAATATACACAAACATCTTTTCATTATCCAACAGACGAACATAGGGACAACACACTAAAATTGCCAAACTTAACAAAACAAGTAAACATTGGAACTTTAAAAACGGATAACAATGAAAAAATGTAACCTCCACACACTTGCTCTGTTTAGTAGCCTGAGTAACTTTTCCATCCAGTGACCCCAGTATAAGGACACAATACAAATGAAAAGGAAAAACCATAACAAACAACAGTAAACATACTTCCCAGGTAAACAAATTGATATCTTTGTATTTTCTAAACATTATTAAAACAAACTTAAATATAAAAATCTATAGTTTTACCATTGTAATTTTTCAATTTTTGTTGACCATGTACATAATAGCAAACAGTAGACCAGTTTTGTTGAAATAAGTGTGCTAAATGTAACAATTTTTTTAGCCCTGAAGATGATATAAATATATATCAAAACGTTGGCAACGAAGTTTTTTGAATATTAGACCAAAAACCCTCAATAAATCTAAAAAAAAAAAATATATATATATTAGTAAAGTTGGGGGCAGTCCTTCTTGAATACATTCAATAAAAACTTTATGTCTGATTCCACTTGATTTAACTTCGTCGAATATTTTTCAAATTTCGAAATCTTTTCTTTCTTTCAGAGTTCAACTTAAAAATTAAATCACCATATTTGTTTGAATTCTTATTGAACGTGTTTCGGTGTTACATCCACCATCTTCAGCAAAAAAAAACAGTTAAAACTACACATAACAAAATTAATCTAAATACCTAAAATCACATTGCAATAGTAAACAATAAATGAACAGTCTGTGAACACGTAGACAGGTTAACAGAAAGTTACACGGCCAGGTTTGGGGTTGTCAGTGTTGGCATCAATCTTTTCACTTGCCTTAGGTTTCCAAACAAGCGCAACTGGTTGTTAAAGTTATCTCATTGCTCATTCATACTTGGATCTTTTTCCAGAAATGTACAGCGCAGTATGCAACAGAAAAGGGCGCAAAAAGACTCAGAGTACTAGAGACGTTGTACATACTGCAAAAAGATCCAAGTATGAACGGGTAAAAAGATAACTTTAAGACCAGTTGAGCTTGTTTGGAAACCTAAGGCAAATGAAAAGATTGATGCCAACACTGACAACCCCAATCCTAGTCGTATAACCTTTTGTTAACCTGTCTGCCGTGTTCACAGACTGTTCATTTATTGTTTATTATTGTAATGTGATTTTAGGTATTTAGATTAATTTTATTTGTAGTTTTAATTGTTTCTTTTTTTGCTGAAGATGGTGGATGCAACATCGAAACATGTTAAATAAGACTTCAAACAAATATGGTGATTTCACTTTTAAGTTGAACCCTGAAGAAAAGATTTCAAAATTTAGAAAAATATTCGACGAAGTTAAATCAAGTTGAATCAGACATAATGTTTTTAAATGCATATATATACATGTGTCAAAAAGTTATATCTGTTGGCGAAGGGATGGGTGTTGAACTGGTATTATTAATAACAAAACCTAAAGATAATGTTTGCAGTTTCATTGCAAACTGCATTAATTGTTTAATACTTAAATCATTAATAAGAAAAGTAAGAAATAGATAACAAACAAACTGGTTTCCGGCTCCAATGGTAAGATTAATCACTTTATAGGTTTACTTTTAATTTAAGAAACGTTGTCAGCAAATATTTGTTGTATTTGTTTGTATTCCTTCCTGTGGGGAAAACCTCTTCTACTGAAATTCACCTTCAACTAAGTATGTATTTATATATATTGGTCGGAGATAAACACTTTTTGTCTCCAACCAATCGCTTCGCAATTGCGCTTGATGACGGTTAAACCAAGAATTAGAGACTGTAAGTATGTTTTTCTATTTACTGTGTACCTATAGTTTACTTTGACACACACATATATATATATAACAAGATTTCACATAAACACGTGAAACAACAATTAATAATCAAACCACAATATGAAATAGGGAATAAAGACTAAAATCTGTCAACCGTAACAAGCGGAATCTGACAAAGACCGCTTGTTACATTTAAAAGAACTTGGCCTTTTTTTCCCTATTTTCTGCTGTGGTTTGATCATTAATATATATATATATTTCAAATTGTACATATGTATAATACAATATATATATATATGATCAAACCACAATAAGAAATGGGAAAACAAGACTAAGATCTTTCAACCGTAACAAGCGGTCTTCGTCAGAGTCAAAAACCCAACTGAAGCACTGAAGTGAAAGATCTTAATCTTGTTTTCCCATTTTCTTATTGTGGTTTCATCATTGATTGTTATTTCACGTGTTTACGTAAAATCTTATATATATATATATATATATATATATATATATATATATATATATAAACTAGATACACAAAGAACACATAAAAAAATCACAGAAACTCACTCGTATATTTTATTTGCATCGTAATCAGTGAGATAGATGTGAATCCCTCCGAAGACAGATAACGATATAGATGAGATTTTTTAAGTTAATTTTTTTTAACTAATTGATGATTGGATAAGCGAATAATGTAAGCAAAAAACTACTTGTAGCAAAGTAACAAAATTAAGCTTCAGGAAGGTTACACAGATAGTTCATAGGTTTTCAGTAGATTGCAAATTACTTTAATTTTTTTTTCTCGAGGAGGTTGTTATCTTACAGTTGTCATAATTATTTCAACTTCATTTGAAAAATCAATTTGAATATTGTTTATTATTGTTTTTTCTTTTAGTATAGGTTTGTTTACAGGCACAGTTTACACAAATTGGTCGAACATTATAGCCTGTGTGATCACACAAAGAAGATAATAAATACCACTTGATGAATCAAAAACATTCGTAAAATCAGTTTCTATATCAGCTGATATAAAAACTGAAAAGGATTTAAACAATAAAATATTTCCTTTAAAAATGGTAATAATCTATATAATAAAATAAACAGGATCTTTATTTGAAAACTGCTTCGACTTTGTGTTACTTAAACAGAAATTAAAAAGTTCGAAAACTAATAGACACACAACAATGAAGTATAATAATAAAAAAAAAACAATTACGAACAATTATAAGCTAGTTTTAAAACAGAACAAATTAGTTTAAAATTGGTTTTAATAATAGTGAAGAACTTTATAAGAATTGCGATTTTATTATGGAAATGAAAAATAATAGGATGCACTTGGTTTTAAATTATGTTCAAGTTTTAGATGACAAAGTTTTGTTAAGTGGAATCATCATTAAGGATAGAAAAACTCTTCTATCTGTTGTCGAAGCATTTCAAATAAACTAGTGAAGTTTTGTTATATCTTTAATTTATTTCATAAGTTTTTTTTGAGGGCTAGGATTGTTTTGTAGTCCTGATGATGATGTATAAATACATCGAAACATTGGCATAATAAGAGTGTTTCTCTATTTACTGTGTACCTATAGTTTACTCTGAAACGTATATATATATATATATATTTCTCTGTTTCTTTCCTATTTGTTAAAGTATATATATACAAGATTTCACATAAATATAATGTTACACTCTCTCGAGAAATGTTAGTTAATAACACAGGGGTTTTGTACTACGAAAAAGATAAAAACAGGCTAATGATATTAGAAGCCCTGAACATTTTGGAACGAAGACCAAACATGAATTATCAAACCGCAGGCTTCAATAATTTGTTAAAGCTATATACGGGAAGTACACACCAGAGACAGCAGTTGGAGTTGCAGAGTGAAGATATCCTAAGAATATATATATTAAAGAAACATAGAGAAATCAAAAGAACACACTTACAGTCTCTAATTTTGGGTTTGAACCGTCTTCAGGAGAGATAAGAGAGGAAAACCAAGCGCACTGGTTCAGAGACGGTTGGAGACCGTTCTTGTACATTGAACTATAGGTACACAGTAAATAGAAAAATTTACAGTCTCTAATTTTTGGTGGTACAACGTTATCAGGAGAGATGAGATAGGTACACCAAGCGCACTTGTGAAGAGACAATTGGGGAGAGCGTTGGGTGTCCAACCGCAGATTTGCAAGTGCGCTTGTTGGCTTATCTATTCTCTCTTGATGATGGTTAAACCAAAAATTAGAGACTGTACGAGTGTTTCTCTATTTACTGAGTACCTATAGTTTACTCTGAAACATATATATATATATATATATATATATATATTATCAAACCACATTAAGAAAATGGGAAAACAAGACTAAGATGGGTTTATGACTGACGAAGACCGCTTGTTATGGTTGAAAGTCTTAGTCTTGTTTTCCCATTTTCTTATTGTGGTTGATCATTGATTGTTATTTCACGTGTGTATGTGAAATCTTTATATATATATATATATATATATTATATATATATATATATATATATTCACATAAACATATTCACTGATCAATTTGATAAGTGAAGTAACAATCATTGATCAAATCACAATATGAAAGATTTTAGTCTTTTTTTTCCATTTCATATAGAGGTTTGATCATACATATATATTGAATCCATGATAATTCTGTGCTTAGAGCGTCTGTTTCATTATTAAACTTGCCTTACTGTATCCATATCTTTTAAACTAGGAAACAAAGTTAGTATTTAAAAGAGTTCATAAATTAAAAGTAACCAAACTGGCACATAATCATAGTAAAACTAGATTTAATGTTGCAACCATGTTGTATTATGTTTGTAATTTATAGCATGAGAATTAAAAATTAATTGCATCATGTAATTTAAACATTCCTAATCTAATCTACATTGCTAGATTTACATTCAGTAATTTCCTCAACCATTTATTATTAAAGTATCGCTGTATTTCTTAATGAATTTGCTTAATGAATTTTCATCCCTATCAGTTTATATTCAAATAATTAATTATATACAATATAATTCAAGAATTATCAAACTAGGAACCAAGGAATTTAGGATATACGTAATTGATTTACCTATTTTCATGGATATAATGACTGTGATAAACGGTATAATGATAAGAAAATTTATAAATCGTGATCGAAATTATAAAAGCATGAATATTGATACAATGTGACTGAGTTTATCAGTATCAGACAGTATTTAACAGGAATAGAGTTGTTAATGAGCCTCTGAATTCACATATGCCTCTGAAAGATTAAGTTCTCTCAGATTTATTCACATTTCTCACGTGAATAAATCGAGAGCCAGGTGAGTATTGAACTGCGGATCTAACAGTTCAGAGGCAAGTACGCTAGCCTCTGAGATAAGCTGACCCCTAATATCTAAAGTGGGTATCGAACCCCGGACCTACCAGTCCAGAGGCGAGCATGTTGCCACTCAGCTAACCCGACCACCTATCTGTTGATAACCAATGATCACTTCCAGAGTTCTGCTTGAGCTCCTATACTGTGAATATTTAGAAATATGGCTATCAAAACAAATATAAAATAACCTACAGATTAATTTCTATATTTCACTAGTCAACACATTTTTTGTCACCCACGATTTCCAAACTGAATTAGATTAATTTAAGGCTGCTGATTCCGAAAATCATATACATTTTTTTCTCATAAGGTCAAATTATTGAGATGTTTGTTATTTCATACCTTTCTTAACGTAATAGTATATGTACTTCTAAATACATTTTACCGTCATAATTTCAAGTGTAGGTTGTTATTGTGATCAAATGTTACACGATTTGACATCAAAATCCTTCAAGCTTTTACTTGGTTTGCAGATTTTTGAAGTAAAAATTAAGCATGGTTACATCTTCTTCTCAGCGATCTTGCTTAAACAATCCAAATGTGCTTTGCTATATTTGCGGGGAATATACGATGAAATCCAAATGAATTGCATAAATATTTGTATACGTATTGCAAATATTTTGGTGTCATTAATTAATATTGGAATATTAATGAATATTGTTTTCATTATTTGAAGGTAAGTTTAATGCAGTGTTGTAGCAACTTATTCTTGCCACCCTGTGGGGGCGGAGGGGGAGGGGGTCATAAAATAATTGTCTCCCTCCCCCTCACTTGTCGTTAATAATCTGTTAAACTTCAAAATTCTAGAAAGTCCTCCAAATATATATTTTCATAGAATGAGAATCAATGATTTAATTTTAGACTGCTGTTATTAGTCCCATACTTTTATCTTAAGACAGTACTCGTAAACATATACAATCGTCATTGAAAGGAAACCAAATATTTTTCATAAAACAAAAACGTATTATCGAAATCATAAAAAAAAATTTTTAAATTAAATTAATGGCAATAGAAAGAAATATAATAAACTTTCAACCCCCTTAAAAAAGGAGTTTTGAAAAATTTAAAACTAATGTATTTTTAATTTGCAAATATTATAGTAAAAATCTGTTTAAAAAGAGTATTACATATATAAAGGTAGAACAATTACGACATTAAAAATCATTTTGGTATAAAATTTCTGATTTTTTTGTTAGCTTTTTATTTTAATTTTTTTTCTATTTTCACCCTCTCAAATGCCGACCCTGGCACGTGGTGCCCGAGGCAGACTGCCAGTCCCCGCCCTCCTCCCCTCTTCGTAAGCTCTGGTTTAATGTAAACTTATTAACGTTAAGGATTGATTAGTGCAATGTAATTTGCTTCTCTCTGTATCCCAAGGCTGTTGAACAGACTTATTCGATTCAAACCACAATTTAACCAGAGTTTCCTGGAATAGAGATTTAGATATTATTTTCAATTCCTTAATGAATTTCAACACACTGATCTATCCAAATTTTTAGAAAGGTTTTGTTGTACTTTTATAACTATGCACTTTTATAACTTTGAAATAAATATTTCCAAATTTCACAGACTGTATGTTTATATTAATCTTATTCAAAAAATAAAAAAAAAATGTTTCATAGGTGTAATATCTTGTAATGTTTCAGATAAAAATCAATGTGGTCCACTAGTAGTGCAGTCAGTTGCATTGGTCTGGGTAGTCCAATTGCTTGTGTGCTCGTCTCTCTGCTGGTTGATATGGAATAGATTCTTACTGTTGCTCCATCCTTCAAACGTTGGTGTTGAAAAAAATTTGAGCACTTTGTGCTTAAATTAGAGATCATGTAAGCAGGCGTAACCCAGCATGCATTATGTGAGGTACTTATTAAAGAATCTCTATACTAACTATAATATATCTATGCAAAATTCAAAAATTCACAATGTCCAATCACTAGGGAGACACAATATTCCTCTTTAGCAGAGGTTCCAAAGTGAGTTCCGCGGAACCCAAGGGTTCCTTAACGGACTGTCTGGTGTTACGTGAAAAAATTTAGTAAAAACATTTTTCTAAAATTTTTTTTTGTGGGTATGGATTTATTCTATAATTCTTGTGAATTATGAAACCGAAAAATGTTTATATTTACATATACCCATAAGTAGAAGTGGTCAAAATTTTATTCATATATAGGATGAATCACTAGTCAGTTTTTGGAACTATCTGATTCCCGAATTTCCTTCTATTACAAAAGTAGCACTTCACAAATTGCTGCAATTTCCCACTACCTAGTTATGTGAAACTATTTTCCTTTTAAAGTGCCACAGAAACCAAATACCGAAGTAGGCTTAATGCTAAGGCTGACTTGAGAATCAAACTCTCAACTATAAAGCCAAAAAATGAATACAAAATAAAGTTCATGTTAAAATTGCTACTAATTCGGTTTTACGTGCTATGCACTTGTAGAAAATATGAAAATTAAAATCTTTTAGTTTTGAATTTTTATTGGAAAAATACACATTGCAGTAATATTACTTTTTTAATTGTTTTTAAACGTACATACTATTTAAAAAGGCATAAAAGTCGAAAAAAGTTTGAATAACCCTGCTCTGAGGTATCACCGACAATGATGTAGCGATCCAGTGAGCCCTCAATTTCTTCTACTCTCTCCAATCAACAACCAACACAAGCAACATTTTGTATAATAAATCCACAGGTCCATAGTTATGGCAAATATTAATTAATTTTGCTACATATACATAGAACAAAGCCTACATTTTAGTAAGAAAATGAAAAAAAAATCTAAGATATTTCAACCAAAACAGTCCTTGTCAAGGTCCAACTGAAACTGACGAAGATCACTTGTTTCCGTTGAAAGTTGTTGGAAATATTTCTCATTTCTTGTTTCACGTGTTAATCATATGATGTCATATGAAGATGTAATGCGTTTGCGGCAGTCGGTGTACGCTTCCCCGTCTCTACTCCTGTGATTCTTCTTCTTTTTCTTTACCTCTTCATCTGAGGAAGGCAAGAAAGCCAAAGTGACCAAGGATCGTAACTGTTAATCTCTTTTTGTCTTTTCTAGAATGATACGTTAATTATATACAAATAACATGATTTCACAATAAACAAGTGAAATAATAATCAATGATCAAACCGCAATATCTGGGTTTTGACTGTGTGGAAGACCGCTTGTTACATGATCTTAGTCTTTATTTCTCATTTATTATTATGATTTCAACATTGATATACATATATGACAAAGAATATTAAGTAACAATATAGACTACATTGACATAATGAACATCCAGAAATGAAACAGAAACTCACTTCTCTATTTCGATGGCCTCGTCATAACGAAGATTGAAACGAGTCGCTCCACAGGCAGACAACAGCAGAGTCTTTGTTATGTTTCAGTCTCCGTGTCACAGTTTATTTTAAGTATATATATATATATATAAAGAATTCACATAAACACGTGAAATAACAATCAATGATCAAACGACAATAAGAAATGAGAAAACAAGACTAAGCTCTTTCAACCGTAACAAGCGCTCTTCGTCAGAGTCAAAAACCCAATTGTCAGTTGTTATGTTTCTGTTATGTCAGTTGTTATGAGTCTTTGTTATGTTTCTGTCTATGTGTCACAGTTTACTTTAAATATATATATATATATATTATTGGTATATATATATATATAATGATTTGCTTTCTTGACTCAATATTTATATGATGTATTTCTTTTTTTTTTTTGAGTGTTGAGGTCTAATGATTTTAAACTAGTCCTTTTGCCGACGTTTCGACATATATTTATGTCATCTTCAGGGCTACAACATGATTGTTTTACAATTAGCACTGCTATTACTACTATAATCAGTTATTTCGACTATGAATTTTTTTTAATGACATAATTATAATAATATCCTTATGTCATTAAAAAAAATCCATAGTCGAAATAACTGATTATAGTTGTAATAGTAGTGCTAATTGTAAAACAATCATGTTGTAGCCCTGAAGATGACTTAAATATATGTCGAAACGTCTGCGAAAGGACTAGTTTAAAGTCATTAGACCTCAACACTCAAAAAAAAAAAAATGACATATATATATAAACATTGCTTCACAAATGTGCTCTAAAGCATGTTGTAAAGGCATGTTATATATGAGAAAGGCACTTGATGTACATTGTACTGAAGCATGTACTATTTTTCATTTTACTGAAACCCTAGGATCTTCAAAACTTGATATTGAATTTGGTTTTTTTTTTTCAAATGTTTGCTTCTTGGAAATCATATTTATCTTTGTTTACCATACTACTAAAAATATTTCACAACATTTCTAATCGATCTAATTGATAGAAAAAACTTGATAATACTGCTTATATATTAATAGCATTTTCAGGAAAAGAAACTAAAATAAAATATTTTACTAGTTTAATCCTCACGTAAAATACAAACAAGTAAAATTGCTACCTTTGATGAACTTTTTTTTTTTTCATAAATCTATTCGCTATATAAGTTAAATATAAGTTACAACAAAAATATGAATAGTTTTTCCATTATTAAATTTATTATTTGTTTGATATAGCTTCATAAATCATTTGGAGGATAATTATTTTAATTTGCGACGTTAATGAACTCCGTTGCCCTCTATTGATTACCTATTGAATGTGTTTCTTTTCATTTATCTTCCATTTAATGACTTGAATAATGCATTTATATGCATACTGCAAATAATATTTTTAGCAATGTTTACTTACCTTACTTTATAATTAGTCATTTTATTTGCTAAATTCTGGATTTTAATTAAAGTTTATTTTCATTCAATTCATCATTCTGTTGAATATGTTATCATTCATAAATTTATTTATTTTCATAATTAAATCATAATTACGCAAAGATAATTACATTCCATATGTCAGCCGTTTCTAACCAAAACAAACGTAAACATTAACTTTATTTCCTTCACATACAGTAATTACATACTTCCAGTCATTTCAGTTTCCACATTAAAATGAACAAATTAATTAAATTTATGGTTAATTTTTCCAGATATGATTTTTGATATAGCACTTATTTTACTTTTGTAAAATTACCTGTTTAAGTAAAAAACAAACCTCTTGGTTGGATACATCGGTTCGATAACATGTGATTAATCTTTATAAATATAAATATATGTATTGTCAACAAGAAATCGATCTAAAAAAGAGCAACAAACGTTTCACAGATTAAAGTTTTTAATTTTTGTTTGAACTCAGTTGGGTTTTTGACTCTGACAAACACCGCTTGTTACGGTTGAAAGATCTTAGTCCTCTTTTCCAAATTCTTATTGTGGTTTGATCATTGTTATTTCACGTGTTTATGTGAAATCTTTACATATATATATATATACCGTTCAAACAAAATTAGAGACATTAACGTGTGAAACGTTTGTTGTCTTTTGTGGATCGTTTCCCTATTGACAAAGTTTCCTCCAAAACCCTAGATTATTTAGTTCGTGGAATCGTTTCATTTCGTTGGTATATATATATATATCAATGAACAAACCACAATATGAAATGGAAGAAAAGACTAAGATCTTTCAACCGTAACATGCGGTCTTCGTCAGAGTAAAAAAAAAAAACAGTTTCTCGTTTTTTTTTTACTCTGACGTAAACCGCTTGTTACGGTTTAAAGTTCTTAGTCTTTTTTTCTTATTGTGGTTTGATCAATGATTGTCATTTCATGTGCTTATTGTGAAATTGTATGATATATTTACGTATATATATATATATATATCAGAGTAAACTATATGTACACAGTAAATAGAACAACTGACAGTCTCTAATTTTTTCGACTTATAGTCATCAGGAGAGAAAAGACAGGGATGCCGAGCGCACATGCGAAGCGACCATCGGTCACTACCTGCTAACAATATGTATATTATGTCATTTCTGTTTTTATTTATTGCTATACAGTTTTTGTTACAATAGATATGATTATCACAGAACTCTCCACTATACACAAATTTAAGGTAAGTTATCCATCCTTCTACTACAGCGGTGGGCAAACTACGGGCCAAATTCAGCCCTTTGGTCTTTTGAATCCAGCCCACCGAAGATTGCTACATGATTTAAGTTTTATGTAAATGATTGTATTAATTTTATTTTGACTCGCAATGAAGTGCATTACAACATCATGTGGTGCAGTATCACACTTTCAGCTTTCGTTCTTCTTTTGCTGGTCAGATTATTTAAGTGTGATAAATACTAACAAAAAACCTAAAGATCCCAGATGGGTGATGAATATCTCAGATCTGTTCTGAGAAGTCCCCCAGACTTTGATGGTATATTTAAAATTTGTGATCAACAACACTGTATTTTTATACTTCAATGACTTTTTTTTTGTTTTTCTTCAATACGTATTGTTAACTAATGCTGTTTTTTTTTATATTGTATGTTTCACTGAAGTGGCCTACCTGTCAGATTTTTTAAATCAATTTGGCCAACATGTCAAACTTTAAAGTTAATGTGGCCCACGAGTCAAAATAATTGGCCACCCCTGTTCTACTACAACAAAAAGAAAAAAAAAATTCCATCGAAATAAAGAAAAAAAATAAATGGAAAAATCAAATGCATACATAGTTAACTATAAATACGGCAAAACACATTGCTCTTTAATGTTTTAATAATGTCCAAAGATATTTGCGTGTATTTCTTGTCATCATTCTTACTAATAATAGCAGTGTGGGAAAATAACAATTTGCTCCAGCCCTTGAGGTTAAAAGTCGATTTCTCTTCAGGCTGACGTCAAGCCAACAAATATAGCCCTAACGAAGATTTCAACTGACAGTATAAAGCTGTTAATCAATGGAAAATTATAAGCCTAGGGTAACTATTTTTAGACAATACAATTATTACCCTGATAGCCTTGATTAAGAAAGAGCCGATTTATTTTATAAATACTCTATCAAATTATATATAAGTAAACAGATTATATTTACCACTTTGATATTAATACCATATTAGTATATATATATATATAAACTAAAATTCTTAAAAGAACACACAGAAAACATTTACTGAACTCACTGCTATATTTCGATGTCCTCGTCGTCAGGAATAGATGTGAATTGATCCAAAGGCTGATAACGCCTGGCATGGCGTTCAAACGGAAGCACTCAAACAGTTTATATATACCATATATATATATATATATATATATGAACAAACCACAATATGAAATGGGAAAACAAGACTATGATCTTTCAACCGTAACAAGCGGTCTTCGTCAGAATCAAAAACCCAACTAAAACACTAGTGAGGAGCAGAAAACATCTAGTGAGGAATTGAGAAGAGTGGGAGGGAAGAGTGGTATATTAAAGGGTGATAGCGCAGGAAAGAACGAATGTCCAGAAAGGGATGTTTGGGGAAACAAAGGTGTACAGTAAGAAAGAGTAAAAAACTATCCGCTAGCTGTCAACCCCTTTAGAACAGGCTGTTGCCCTCGTAACGAAAGTATCATTTTTGAAGAGACCGTAACTAATGTTTATAATATTTGATCTATTAAATTCAATTCAATCTATCAAAATTAATTAATCATACATGTTTATGTGATATCTTTATATATATATATATTTAAATTACACAAATTACGACACAGAAAAAGGAATAAAAAGTACACTTACAAAATTCTCAATATTTCGAACTGTTGTTCGCCATCAGGAGTAGGCTAGAAGAAAGGACGAAGTGAGAGAGATCTTCTCACGTCGAAGGACGTAGCGTGAATAATATATATATATATATATATATATATATATATAAAGCCTTCCACTGCACTGGTCGATATATATATATCACGATTTCACATAAACACGTGAAATAACAATCAATGATCAAACTACAATATGAAAAGGGAAAAAAGACTATGATCTTTTAACCATAGCAATGGGTCTATTGTCAAAGTTAATAACTATATTTATATATATATATATTATATATATATATATATATATAAACTAGAATTTAAAAAAGAACACATAGAAAGGAAACCACTGAACTCACTACTATATTTCGATGTCCTCGTCTTCAGGAAAAGAAGTGAATCGCTCCAAAGGCTGATAACGACTTTATATATATATATATATATATATCGCAATTAAATGAAGCGACTTTTGATTTAATGCGAAATCATTAAATGAACTTTCGGACTTTTAAATAAAAATAAGTTATTCATTTATAGGTACTTCTTATGACACTATTCTAATATTTGTCATGTTAAATAAATACTTATTATATTTTGATTACAATTATAAGATTGAAATAGCTACTTCGAAATTAATCTTTGTTAGCATTTACTTAGAGCAAAGTTGAGTGTAGACCACTCCAATGGTTTATAAGAGAAATTGAGATGTTGCTATAAATAACTTTATCTCTTCTTTAGCTTATGAGAATATGTTGGTTCGACTTGTTAGGTGAATATTTATGTAATTACAAAGTAGGCAGGATGTAATGGTAGAAGACTGTGATACATGCACCGGGCTTAGTCACAACTTAATTAACTCTCCCAGCCTTGCTGACAAACCAATTATGCCTGGAGCACAATGCTCTGCCTTGCTTAGAAAGCATGATTCAGTGGACTTTCAACTTCAACAACTTCATTTTATACAGATGGCTTCATCATTTTATCAGCAAACATATTTTAAATACATATTTCTTACATTCAATTAAAACTTAATGTTGAACTTTTTATGCTTAAATTTCAGTGAAGTATTATATTATTACATAGATTATATGTATTACATATATAGGCAAAATAGGTGTCGATATTGAGCTTTCCTTTTCAAATGACTATAAATGTAAAGAACAGACAAAAACTGACTACTATATTTCGACTGCTTCATTATCAGGTAGAAAAATGTGAGTCACTCTGAAAACAAGAGAGGGCTGAAATGTCGTATCATTGAAGGGATACTCAATAAGTGTAGCCAACCACAAAGGGATGGGAGACACGAACAATAAGATAAATAATAGCAGAAAAAAAATTAAATAAAAACATTGTAGAAAAATATTAAAAATATAATAAGAATAATTAACGATAGAGGCTGAACGTATCTTCAGCAGAAGAAGATCTATCCCCCAGGAGACAATTAAGTGCTTGTTCTAAAGTTCTCAAAGTGATATTGGTGTTCAAATTGGGAATCTGCCCAAGAACGTATACAGGAAAGCAAGTCATTGAAACAAACAAAGTCCGTAAGAAGTACAGAAAGTTTTGTGAGATTCTTTCTCACGAATATGGTGGGTGTGATTGCTAAGGAAGGATGCAAAGGAAGAAACGGGATTGATGATAGGGCAGGTAGGACAGCCATGACGTTCACATTGAACTATAGGGAGTTTGGAAAGTCACTGTGTACTCACTTATTTATTAACATTTTTGTTTCAATTTAGAATACAGGAGATACATTTGAATGACAATTATAAATTACGTTGAAAGTGTACCCCCCCCAATGTACTTATATAAAATTGTTTGACTCTATGAGGTGCTCCATATTTAAAGTTTTATTAATCATTCATTATGCTGTTAAACTTATTGTTAAAAAAAAAATCAAAATTTCCCTTTGATATTCTGTATTCATTATTTAAAAACGAGAACAGAACAAAAAATTACCTTTAATGTTGACTACAAAGCCATGAATTATTATTTTCAAATAAATTTAAGTCTTTGCGATTTCAAAAGAAATATAAGAAAAAAAAACTTAATGTTAGTAGATAAATTGGAATTAAATGAGTCTTTTTTTTTCAAATACAAAATAAATAATATCTTTTCATTTTGACTGGCTCATTAAAACTTGGTCTAACTGTTTGACTCACAGACTTTCTGTGAATTTATATAAAATGATGTCTAGAAAAGAAAAATATGTTTTTATTCATAAAAAGAGCTGGAATATACGCAATACGTTTGTCTAATAAATGTATTTTTTAATTGAGTAAAAACTTAGGCCAGGGTAGCTCAGTGGTTAACGTGCTGTTCTCTGGCCTGGTAGATCCGGAGTTCAATACCACTTGATACTAGATTTATTCACGCGGGAGGTGAATAAATCTGAGGACGTTGTCCCTCAGAGAGAACGTTAAGCCGTCGGTCGATGTCAGGTATTCGTTAAGATCGCAACTCTAAATACAGTTGACTTAGGTAAAATTTAGGACTCCCAATGTAATAGTATCAATCTTTACTGTGTAGTATCACAAAGGGCCTGATTTCCAGCCTATGTGTGATGCATTGTGGGACAGCGATTGCAACCTAAAAGTGTCTACTACTACTAAAAATAAATGCTTGGTTTATACTCAATATGTTTGTCTAATATATGTGTCTATCATCAAAGAATATACTCGTATTATGCAGTCAATCAGATTCCTCCATAGGTTAGGTAACCAACCTCCAGGTGTCACCTAATAAGACTAGGTTGGGCTGTTTCACGAAATAACACACATAGACTTTTGCTATAACACAGCATGAATATTCTACATTGAGAGTCCTAAATTTTTGTATATATAGTGGTGGTTTGATTAGCAATCTTTAACGAGTATCTGGCATTGCACAAGCTTAGGAATGGTAACTTGACGTCCTCTCCGAGAGATGACGAGGTCAGATTCTTTTCACTTTCCACATATATAAATGGAGGACTAGGATGGGAATCGAACCCTCGACCTACTAGTCAGCCTCAGGAGGTGAGCGCACAGACCTCCCGACCAATAGTTTTCCAATCTTTTTTAAATTGGTGACCCCATTTCAGCCGCACCCATACTTTTTGCGATCTCACACGAAAGTGAGACCAAATTCTAATCTTATTATTTCATGCAAGAGGAACTTATAACTTAATTCATTAAGGTATATACACATCAATAATACAATATAGTTACTTTGTTTTATTAAAGCATGAGTATAATAAAGCACTCATATAGCCTATAATTTGTTCAAATACACATTTTCTTTATGAAACACACCATGCATAGCTGAATACTGGTTATACAAGTAACACAAACTTTATTTTGATAAGTAATGACATTCTTAATGAGATGGTTGGTACTGTTCGTTCAAGACCAATTATTTAATATAACAAAATATATCAATGTTCGAACCATAATATGAAATGGGGAAAAAGGATTTTTCAACCGTAACAAACGGTCTTTGTCAGAGTAAAATATTTAAATCAGAGTATATATTTTAATCACTTCCCACCTTAATAAATAAAGGGCTAAAGTGAGTATTGAACCCCGGACCTCCAGTTTCATAGGCGATCACCTAAGCCACTAGGTAACCCTAACTTCCAACCTCTTAGAGCAGTGTTTCCCAAAGGGGCCGGTACCTCCCGCTTTGATATCGGGAGGCGGTAATGCAAAAAGGAGCGGGGATTCTATTTTTATAAATTCAAAATGTTCATGCAATATAATTTCTAAATTTAAGTGAAAACACAACATGTAAACTTCTAGGAAACAGTTTCTTAAAATTATTTGTTTTGATAATTCATTTTTCTGTTAAAAGTATATTCTCATCTAAGTTTCTTTTATTGTGTATTCTTTTGCATAAATATCCTATGAAACAATACATCTGTTGGATTCTAAATAAATATTCAATTAGTAATTATTTTAATTTAATTATTAAAATGTTACTCATTTGGTTATTTAGTCTAGGAATCTGATTACTATTCAAGGGTGTTGAGTTATAGGTTTATGGACCCAAGGGGGCGGTCACTCGAAAATGTTTGGGAAACACTGTCTTAGAGTTACACAGGGTTTTGAAAACAAGTTTCACTTCTGTTCTGTTCTACACTTTTAGCTCAAAATATCTGAAAAAACTGTTCGAAATAAATAAAAATAACATAAATGATATTCTTTATTTTTTTATCATTATATTTTTAATATACGATTATTCTTTTCTTTTTAGCAAGTTTTTCTTTAAATTTCTCTTGGACAAGCTAAATAGCTATTTAGTAGAAATGGTTACAAAAAAATTCAGTACTGATCACATTGGCAAATCCTTTCCTTAAGACAATAAAGTTTTTCTTTAAACTTTTGTTTGCCTCTAGCACGACACCCCTTTAAATAAAAGTTTTTTTTTTCTTCTTCTTTTGCTGCTCCGCTTTTGGGGGAAAACTTTATTTGTTCATTGTCAATAGAATACAGAAGTACTGCTGAAAGAAACAAGATTAAGAAGAAATACACAATAAATAACATTAATATTGAAAGAAGTCTTATTCCCCTGATACTAACCACTACTGATCAAATGATGTATATCATAAATGTAAGATACATAAAACGTATAGATAAATAAAATATGCATCAGGATTTTCTTTTCTTGACCCATTATTCACGAGTTATAAGGGATTGAAGGTTTAGGTCTTAGAATTTAAACTAATTTTTCGCTAACGTTTCGAGATACATTTATGTCTTCCTCAGGTTTAAATACATGTGTTTTATAATTAGCACTATTACTACATAAATAACCCGTTATTGTTTAGCAAAAATTGTCGCTAGAGAAAGGAACCATTTTAACATTTTAAATTACAATTAATAGAAGCAATAATAATTCAAGAAAAGCAGCCAGCCATAAACATCTAACTTAATCATTCTTGTCGAATTTTAAAACTATTTTCCAACACACGGACCCTGATTAGCCAGGTAGTAGGTGAGTCCAACCACCCTGCCTTAATCCCCCATAATGCCCCGTGATCCAGGGCGATGTCCATGAACACTAAGTGTTTGAGACATGCCGAGATTGGATGAAATATTTTATGTAGAAACTTAGTCTTCCTTTTATTCTAATCATGAATTATGCTTCTTATATCGAGTGAAATCTTTATGCTTAAATTATTCACAATATTATTATGAGAGTGCGCTATATTGAATATTAGCTTTTCTTACTCACTATATTTAATATTAATGAATAGGAAAACATTTATTAAAATCAAAACTTCAATTATAATTATCAATTATCTCTGTATTCTCTGTCTTATAATGCAAAGTAGAGTTTTTGGGGTTTCAATATTAAATGTTTTGATTAAAAGTTTCTTATTTTTGCGTTAATTTTTTACAAATATTTTTCACCTTAATCAGAAAGCTAAAGTAAATGATATTTCCTTATTGTATTCAGTTAACAATTTCTAATTTCAGTTTTGTGTTTTCTTTTAAAGTGTAAATTTAAGTCTTCGTTAAAAAAAATCACTTAGGATTATAAAAAAGAAAAGAAAGCCAGATTAGAATTTTTAATAAAAGAGAATTTTTTAAAAAAAAGAAATCATAAGGGCTATTTTGAATTTTTGACTGCTCAATAAAAAAAAAAAAATGAACACAAATATAGAAAAGAAGATAGGAAACTTTATAGATCTTTTATAGTGGCTAGGGAGTCAGTTGTCGATGATTCAATCTGAAAACACAGAATGACTATCTTAAGAAAAAACTACGCGAAGATACGCAAAACCAGAGAGTTGTTTCATTATTTCAGCAGGAAGTGCTACTATAAGCAGTACTCCTTGTAGGCAATCGAACAGATTTTTGTATTAATATGGATATGTACATTTGATGATGGCATGGAAGCATGATGATGTTATCGTATGAAACCATAATCAGTAGGTTTGATGGGTTATAACGTACAATGATGTTATTGTATAGAACCATAATCAGTAGGTTTGATGGGTTATAACGTACAATGATGTTATCGTATGGAACCTTAATCAGTAGGTTTGATGGGTTATAACGTACAATGATGTTATTTTATGAAACCATAATCGGTAGGTTTGATGGGTTATAACGTACAATGGTGTTATTTTATGAATCCATAATCAGTAGGTTTGATGGGTTATAACGTACAATGATGTTATTGTATAGAACCATAATCAGTATGTTTGATGGGTTATAACGTACAATGATGTTATTTTATGAATCCATAATCAGTAGGTTTGATGGGTTATAACGTACAATGATGTTATCGTATGGAACCTTAATCAGTAGGTTTGATGGGTTATAACGTACAATGATGTTATTTTATGAAACCATAATCGGTAGGTATGATGGGTTATAACGTACAATGGTGTTATTTTATGAATCCATAATCAGTAGGTTTGATGGGTTATAACGTACAATGATGTTATCGTATGGAACCTTAATCAGTAGGTTTGATGGGTTATAACGTACAATGATGTTATTTTATGAAACCATAATCGGTAGGTATGATGGGTTATAACGTACAATGGTGTTTATTTTATGAATCCATAATCAGTAGGTTTGATGGGTTATAACGTACAATGATGTTATCGTATGGAACCTTAATCAGTAGGTTTGATGGGTTATAACGTACAATGATGTTATTTTATGAAACCATAATCGGTAGGTTTGATGGGTTATAACGTACAATGGTGTTATTTTATGAATCCATAATCAGTAGGTTTGATGGGTTATAACGTACAATGATGTTATTGTATAGAACCATAATCAGTATGTTTGATGGGTTATAACGTACAATGATGTTATTTTATGAATCCATAATCAGTAGGTTTGATGGGTTATAACGTACAATGATGTTATCGTATGGAACCTTAATCAGTAGGTTTGATGGGTTATAACGTACAATGATGTTATCGTATGGAACCATAATCAGTAGGTTTGATGGGTTATAACGTACAATGATGTTATGGTATGAAACCATAATCAGTAGGTTTGATGGGTTATAACGTACAATGATGTTATGGTATGAAACCATAATCAGTGGTTTGATGAGTTATAACGTACAATGATGTTATAGTATGAAACCATAATCAGTGGTTTGATGGGTTATAACGTACAATGATGTTATGGTATGAAACCATAATCAGTGGTTTGATGAGTTATAACGTACAATGATGTTATGGTATGAAACCATAATCGGTGGTTTGATGAGTTATAACGTACAATGATGTTATAGTATGAAACCATAATCAGTGGTTTGATGAGTTATAACGTACAATGATGTTATAGTATGAAACCATAATCAGTGGTTTGATGAGTTATAACGTACAATGATGTTATAGTATGAAACCATAATCAGTGGTTTGATGAGTTATAACGTACAATGATGTTATTTTATGAAACCATAATCGGTAGGTTTTGATGGGTTATAACGTACAATGGTGTTATTTTATGAATCCATAATCAGTAGGTTTGATGGGTTGTAACGTACAATGTTATTGTATGAAACCATAATCAGTAGGGTTTGATGGATTTCTTTAATTTCTTTGCTTTAGATATCTGTCATTAACTAATAATGAAAAATGCTATTGTATTTGTCAGAACTAAGAAGAATAAGTTCTTCAAACGATAATCTATTACAGTTTTAATATTCTGGGGCCTTGATGGCCCATTGACATGCTTGCTTCTCTCTGGACTGGTAGATCCCTCTTTCGATTCTCGCCCTGATCTGAGCATCATTCGACCTTTGGTGAGACCTTTAAGCCATCTGTCAAATTCAGGTACTTGTTAAATATTTTTGCTCTACTACATTCGTGATATGAAAAATGTAGGACTCCTAATGTAAGATTACCCTGATAATGTTGATCTGTCATTATTAAAAAGCGTGCCAAATAATACATGAACCACGCTTCCTACAGCTAATATAACAATAAAAAATGAAAACATGTAAGTGCGGCATTAGGAAAACAAAGAAATAGCCTTCCATATTCTGCTTATACTAACATTCTCTTTTATGCTTGAAAGTATTTCATACTTCATATTTCATTCTTGAAAGTATTTTAAAGCATGGAATGTTTTCTCTAATGAAATGTTTATTCTCTTTCATGGTCATATTTACAAAATTTAGCCAAAAAAAATTTGTAAAGTACAAAATTTTAAAAATATAATTTTAAAATAAAAATATTATTAAAATATAATAATAATTTATTAATAAAATAATAATAAAAGTATTATTTTTGTATACAGAGTACATAAGAATATTATTAATTGGAAATACAGGTTTGGTTGCAGTGGCAGTCCCACATAATAACACACATAAGCCTAAATATTGGCCCTTTTTGATACCACACAATGAACATTATGGAGTGGAGTCCTAAAGTTTGCCAAACTCAAGTGCATTTAAAGTAGTGGTATATAAAGAGTACCTGACATATTACAGGCTCGAGACCGACGGCTTAACATCCCTACAAGGGATGACAGATTTATACAGCTCCTGCGATAATAAGTCAAGACCCAAAGTGGGTATTGAACCCCGGATCTACCAGTTCTGAGGCGAATACGTTATAACTGAGCTAACATGGCCGCAAATAGTTTTTTTATTCCTCCAAAGTAGTACCCCTACCTGGAGGGAGTTTATTGCAATATATTCAAAAGCTCCATATAGTATAAATAAAAATTAATAATCAACAATAACTCTTGATATAATATATGAATTAAACACCACAATAAACAAATATATATTAATTACAATGCTCTAAGGCCTTTCGTTACAACATCATCAGAGAGTAAATAAACCAAACAATTAATATAATAACAAGTTAACCTGGTTGCTCAGCAATCCTGAAGACTTCAATCAACCAGGTTAACTGTTATTAATTGTAATTAATTATTAATTAATATTAATTGTTTGGTTCATTTAGCTCTCTGATGATGTTGTAACGAAAGGCCTTAGAGCATTGTAATTAATATATATTTGTTTATTGTGGTGCTTAATTCATAGTGTATATATCGACTAAGTATATAATTAGGAATAAGTGACATATTATCAATGGGATATAGTTTCGTAGACAACTATGTTTAGTAATTTGTATTTGGGTAATTACATATTACCAAAAATGGCAAAAAAGTAAATGAAGCTAAAAAAGTTTTGAAATAGTCTCTACATATAGAAAAACGCTACATATTCGAAACGCATTGTTTATATTATTAAACATCAATGATCAAACCACAATAAGAAATGGGAAAACAAGACTAAGATCTTTCAACCGTAACAAGCGGTCTTCGTCAGAGTCAAAAACCCAACTGAACACTAGATGCAGAAAACATCTGGTGTTCAGTTGGGTTTTTGACTCTGACGAAGACCGCTTGTTACGATTGAAAGATCTTAGTCTTGTTTTCCCATTTCTTATTGTAGTTTGATCATTGATTGTTATTTCACGTGTTTATGTGAAATCTTTTTATTATTACACATGTGGAGACTATTTCATTGAATTCTTACCCGAAATTACTAGATATGAAATTGAAGCTGAAATGGAGAAGCAGTTTATTGAGTTGTTTGTACAACCATTTTTGAACAAAATCCATCCAAAAAATTCGGTATATATAGTTTTTAAAGTTTGATCAGAATTGACAGATGAAAGAAAAACCGAAAAAAAAAAAGTTGTTATTAACTGTGAAGTTATAAAAGTTGAAATGAAGTTGAAATTGGGCAGTGACTTGCCTACTTGGACTACTTATACTTTCTTATTTCCATTGTTGCTTAACTTGCTTTGAAAGAAGGAAAAAAGAAAAACATGGAAAACTTATGTAAAAAAAAAGGATATATATTTTTTATCGAATTAAATTAAGTTTATATTAACTGTCAGTCAAAAAGTCTGTTTAGAAAAACAATTTATTTAAGTTGATATAGAACAGTTTTCTCATCTGTCACTCAGAAATACAATTCATGGCGTATTTTAGAGGATAGCATGTGATCCCTAAGGACTTTCTCTGAACACTTTATCAAGTTTTATCCGCAATAATCATGTTGTTTTTAGCTTTACTGGCAGAAACTATCAGCAAGTAGTAGCACAAGGTATAATACAAAGCAATCTTCTTTTAAAAAAAGACTTTTTATTTTTTTTCTTTGTTTTAATAAAAAATTAGCGCTTGTAATTAAAACAATGGAAATATTTGTTGTGGATTCAGTCATAATGTGATATTTATTCGTTCATGGAAATTATAACGAAGCCTCTATATAAACATATGTTATTGAAAAAATAACCTGTTTCGAGCACGTAGTGTTCTTCTTCAGGTGAATCTAACCTAGTGTAAACGTGACAAGAACTCATCGGGCTGTCAGTTACTCATTCTTGTGAATTATACAGGAAGCCTCTACAGAGGTTTTAAAGAACTTGTTAAAAAGCACGAGTTTCGATTACGTAGTGATCTTCTTCAGGTAAATATACTCTACTGGCAAGGTGAAGTTTGTTACTCTGTCTTTCTGAATTATACAGGAAGCTTCCACAGAAACAACTTATTAGAAAAAACCACGCGTTTCGAACACAAAACGTGTTTTTCTGTTTACCTGTTCTTCTCGTAAATCTACTCTAGTGTAAACGAGTCAGGAACTCATTGAGCAGTCAGTTACCTATTCTTGGGAATTACTACTAAGTCTTCACATAATCTTGTTTGATTGGTCAAAACAACGCGTTTCAAACACGCTGTGTTCTTCTTCAGGTAAGTTTACTCTAGTGTAAACGTGTCAAGAACTCATTGAGCAGTCAGTTACCTATTCTTGGGAATTATATTATGAGTCTTCACATAATCATGTTTGATTGGACAAAACAACGCGTTTCAAACACATTGTGTTCTTCTTCAGGTAAATCTACTCTAGTGCAAACGTGTCAAGAACTCATTTAGCAGTCAGTTACCTATTCTTGGGAATTACAACTAAGTCTTCACATAATCATGTTTGATTGGACAAAACAATGCGTTTCAAACACGTTGTGTTCTTCTTCAGGGAATTTGCTCTAGCGTCCAGCTGATAAAAACTCGATGGGCAGTAGGTTATGTAAATATTATTGTGAATTATCAAGAAGAATGTAGCAATAATGGGAACAGTGTGCATTATGTTATCAAAGTTAAGAACCATTGGGTGTTAAGCCTTGGGTGTGTGATATCACGGGCTGTTTTGCTCTTTACTGATATGGTTCATCCTTGGACTGAATAACTGTCAAATCAATGACAATGTAAATTGCCTATGCATTCATAACTTGTGCACTCTTGTCGTATTTACTTATGATGGGGAATTTCAAATTTATGTCTCCACGCCAAAAAAAAAAAAAGAAAAAAGTTTAATATGAAAACTAACAACTCGTTTCGACCACATAGTGTTCTTCTTCAGGTTTACATCTAAAAAAGACTCCCTACATTCCTTGGAACGTCATCAGATTCCTTATCAACCTCCTTAATCCTTGAGTACTTCCTAGAGCAGTGCCGTAGATTGTCATCTCAAGAGTGAAGTAATTAAAAATCTTTCTTACTTATAAGTTGGACCATATTTCAGTATGTTTTCATGTTTTACTAAGGTTCAGGATCATTATAAGTCATTTTTCACACTAATTCCCTTGCTAAAAACCTCAATAGTACAATTCAACATTTATATATTGTACTCAATTTAAAATAATTCATTCTTTTATTCTTAAATCTCACAGATATGCATATTTGGTGTTCGAAACGCGTTGTTAGTTTTCATATTAAACTTTTTTGTTTGTTTGTGTGTGGTTCGTAAATTTTGAAATCTCCCCAATAATACCTATACATGAAATAAATCCTTGTAAAATCTTAAAAGATTCCAGACATTTAAAATAATTAGTTTTGAGAAAAAATAAAAAAAAACATAAACAATAAATGCCACCAGGTGTTCACTGGACCAACCCGTCAGTACCACATCCTTTGTGTCTTCCTAATGATGAACACAAAGTGTTCGAAACGCGTTGAATAAAACTTCATTTGTGTGGAGACTTTTGTTGGTTTATCCATTTTACCTCAGAATGAATAAATGATACATTATATAAACAATTTCCTATGATGTAACACGCAGAATAGATCTGATAATACGATTAAAATTCAAAATGGGTTTCTTGAAGATTTGGTCCAAAGGTGAATAATTATAAGCTGAAGTTTCTCCAAAAATTCTTTTGCATTTTCATGGCTAAAAACAATTTATCAGAAAACATAATTAGTGAAAACAAATATATCCACAGGATATCAACCAACAAATTAGCAACAAACAACAAAGAAAGTAAAAGAAAACCAAAAATAGACAGTGTTATTGTTTTAATACAACAAATGTGTTGTTCAAACATAATTACTTGTATTACCTATTATGGGTAAAAATGTATTTAAACATATAAATAATATTGAAAAATAACTCAGCAGGTTAATAACAGTAGTTCATTCTTTGGACTAAATCTTCAAGAAATTAATTTTGAATTTTAAGAATCAGTGCTCGAGAGAAGGTATATCAATAAAATTGAAGTTTAAATATCGTAGGGTAAAACGATAATGAAATGATCTCCATATTTTATATGTCGAGACCTTACAAGGTGTAAATACCACATAATAACTGATTGCAGTACGTTAGAAAGTTGAAATATACAATTGCCTATGTATTCGTTTATATTTGTCGAGATGTTCATCTGACAAAAGAATGTCTTATCTGTAATATTATTATTTTTATAATAGAAAAGACAGATACTGTCAAATATAATATCTGTCTCAGATGACAAACTGAGTATCATTTGTTTTGATTTATCATCTTTTTTTTTACCGCAGTCATCTCTAACCATATTTCACCAATAAACTATACATTGCATCTTTAACCTTGAAAAAAAAAACTGGATGATATTATTGAAAAAAGAAGAATCAGTGATATTTGAAATAATCCATACCTTAAATAATACACCTGAAATATATAATCGAGTCAAAGTAGCATTAAAATAACTAATTAAACATCTCTGTTAAGAGATGGGTAAAGAAATCCGATAATAATTATAATTTATCGCCAAGCAGAAAAAAAAAACAAAAGATAATTTTAAATTATACAATAACTTTCTTTTATATAAGCCAATAAATTATATTGATATTTTGTGTAAATATTATTTGTTTATTTAAAATTAATACTACTAGCAGTTTAGTGGTATTTACTTTTCTTAAAAGCAATAATAAAAATTTCTAGTTTTAGAATTTTTTATGATTATTAAAAATAATATAATTAAAATTCTACTAATATATGTATTGTTTCGATTTTTTGTCTTTTATTATAAAATTATCTATTTAAAAATGTGTTTTTAAAATTAATATCGATTATATAAAATAATTTTTTACTGAATACAACTCACAAAAGTTTATAGGCTTCTATTTAGTTTCTTTACTGTCCTTTATGTAAACACTGTCTTAATTAAGCGCCAAGCCTCTGTTATATTTTCTCAAACCATCATGGCGTCATTGGTTTTTTACAGTAATAAATCGTTTTTTTTTATTGCAGTTTAGAAACTAATTATTGTTTATAACAGTTTAAAAATGATTTTATTATTTAGATTACGAAGTGATGCACATGAGGGAAATTATTTTTGTGTTCATATAAGTGTTTAAAAAGAAAGACGAAAAGAATGAAAAATTGCCACATCAAAAAGAAAGTTAGTACACAATTTAATATTATCTTCTATTTTGTTTTACCACATGGCGTTAAATTATAGCTTAAATGATGATAAACAAAAGTATATGTAAAAATTATTACATTACATTATTACAATACATTAAAGTATACATAATATATATCACATGAAACTCACTTTTACAAACTAGCATAAGAATAATTTTTAATTAAATAATGCCACTAATACTTTCAAAAACATTTAAAACTGACTCATTTTAATTAAAAAAACAGTTAAAAGAAATATCACAAACATTAGAAAAAAATATGTTATAACTAATGACTCAGTTTTTTAATGCTAACTTTTGTATTGTTTACAACTTTGAATATAAAGTTTTGAAATAATTTTAACTTCTTAAAAAAAAAATGTAACAGTGTATGAATATTACTTTCTTTTTAATGTTTCAATGCGAACATTAAGAAACTGTTATTTTACAACCATTCTTTGCTTTAAGCTAATTTTCATAATCTAGCAGAAACCTATTTTTCTTAAATTGAGTTTAAATTAAATTGACAATATCTTGCCAATAGTTGCAAAACAATTATTAAACTCATTGCTGCTTTTAATTTTAGTATTGATAAATTAAGTAATGAATATTAAACATAATTTAAAAAGTCAGAACGTTTTCATATAGTAATTGTTTAGGTTTCTTACATACATTATATTTGTTGTGTTTAACTTTATTTTGTCAATTAATACCTATTAATTATATAGTTCTAATTGGTAACTTATTGATGATTTAAAAGTGAAAAAAGTAATTTTAAACATAAAAGATGACAACATGACTGATAAATTGTGATGTTTTCTTCTTTCTGAAATTCAGAGTTTACTATTTTGTTTTCATATTTTTACCTTTCATTGTTAATACAACGAAACTTAAAGAATATATATGATTTTATAATAATATAACATAAGATAATATGAATATTATTAAAAAAAGAAAGTAATATTAATATATTATTTTTGAAATTCCTTTTTTTCATGATATAAAAGATTCATTACGTTGTTTAATTCATGGACTTGAGTTCTTCTATTAATTGATGCTATGTATTATCACTAATATCTTATATAAGTAAGATTACTATGAAAATGAATTTAGGTTTTGCAAATTAATTTGAGATTTCAAGCTAAAATACCCTTTGTCAATTAAATACCATTCATTTGGTTGAATAATTTAATTCAAAATCCAATTTAATTTTCAATTTAGTTTGTAATTTTCATAATTTAGTTTGTACCATGTCAAACGTCTGATGTGAAAGTAAAAAAAAAACAGTTTTCTCCACAATAGATATGTAGTTCTAAAAACAGGATTCATAATGACATGGCATGTTGTACATTTATGTTACTATAAATTTATGATTTATTTATAATTCATAAATAAATGAATTTTATATGTGATGATAATTAAAAACAACTAAATGTCTGTCCTAAACAAAGTACATATATTATTAAAAAAATAGCAATGATATGCCATTAACTATTGATTAATTTAAAATATTTCATTCCATAATGGAATAATTGAAGTAATTAACTAAATTGAAAATGAATAAAAATTAATAGAACGAAACTATTTATTAGCCATTATTGAAAGTAGTTCAGTTTTAAGCTATATTTCATTATTTTGAAAAAAAAAATTGTCAAAGAACACTAATTGTATTTTTAGTACTAAAAATTTCCCATGTGTTTCTTCGTTAATGTCATATTATTTGACTATTTTATTAAATGCTCTGCTTCATTTGCATTCATTGCTTCTGATATACAAATCCACATCTATATCTTAAATTTTCCATAAAAAATTATTCTTATTTTGTTTTGTTTGCTGTATTTTATAAATAGAGATTACAAAGTGATGAGTACACTTTTAGTAATTGATTGATAATATGGATGCTGAAGATAGTGGGGTCCTTGTCTCTTCATATTTTTAAAAAAAGATTTTCCTTTTTATATATCAGTTTTAACTTGAGGGCAATGTTAGCTCAGTGGTTAACATGCTCGCCTCTGGATTGCTAGTCAGGTGTTCGATCCCCACCTGACCCTTGATTTATTCAGATGAGAGGTGAATAAATTTGAGTGACTCGTCCCTCACCGAGGACGTTCAGATGTCGGCCCCGAGCCAGTATGATGTCAGGTACTCGTTAAAGATGCACTTGAGTTCGGCAAAATGAGGTCAGATAAGCGATATCAAATGTAACAGATTCACAGTAATAAGAACAAAGCAGTATTCCACAGTAAGAGATTATATCGTTATACGAAATCTTCACTTTGGTTTTACACAAGTGTTATTACTGCTGTGGTAATATCAATCATCTTGTATGCATCAGTTGTGTGATATACAAGAATATGTAATTCTAACGTCGTGCAATCAGTTATTAAGTGGTTTTTACTCATTGTAGGGTAAAAAGCTAATGAAATGGTCTCCACATATAAAAATTTTATGGTATAAACAACGCGTTTAGAGCACATAGTGTTCTTCCTCAGGAACTGTTCTCTCCTGAGGAAGAACACTACGTGTTCGAAACGCGTTGTCTATACCATTAAAATTTCTATATATGAAGACCGTTTCATTAGCATTTTACCCTACATATTTATTTTTTTTTTAACATAGCATATTCTTGTTATGTTAAAAACATAACAAGTACCAGTTATATTGATAACTGGTTCAATCACTATCTGTACTACCTCCAGGAATGAAAGACCAGTAAACATCTCCCATTTAGACATTTAATTATGTGTAAATAAGACATTATATACCCAAGAAGTTTAATATTATGCTTACTTATAGCAAAGTTGAGTGCAAGCCACTCTAGATTTTGTTCTTTTGTTTACCTGATTTCAGTCATCCCTAAATCCAAGAGTGACCCTTGGATAAAATTGGAGGTAAAATTTCACCTGTACCCTTATCAAAATAAATTTATAGATTTCAAGTCAATATAATTAAAAGTATTTAAAAAAAAATATCATATTTTTAAATGTACCCAGTATAAACTAGAACCATGTCCTTCTAAAGAAGCTCTAATAATCATTGAAACATCTTGTTAAAACATTCTAAAAGGTCCAATATTGATTGAATTATATTTTTTGATAATATATAATATTAAAAATTAACTGTTTTTAGTAATGATTTTGCACTCACTCATTCAATGTTAATTGTAAAAATATAATAATTTCAATTCCTATAATTATTATTAAATATAAAATATTTGTGCATGTACTTTATAATTAAACAATTTTTTAAATTTTTATCCAAAAATGTGTAATTGACTCTATGAAAAAAAAGTTCTTTTAAAGAATTTTACTTTTGAAAAAATTAAAATCACTGAAATTATGAAAAGTTAAAAAAACTGAATATTTAAGATAAATTTGTGGAGAATAGTTTGATTTATTTAGCTGCATCATATTTAAGCAAATCTGAAATCTTTTTCGTTTATTGATGATGGAATTAGGAATAATTAATTTGACAAACTTGTTCGTTTAAGACATTATTATACCTGTTTCAATTTCTGTATTGTAGAGTATCTGTAGTAAATTATAAGTGAATCGAATATTTTAGAATTAACCAAACAAATAAAATCTAATATATTTATATTAATAGCTACAAAGTTATCTATCAATTCAGGGTTACTCGTATGATTTTAGAAAAGAATAATTTATAATAAATCTATTAATGAATTTCAGGTATTAATTTCATGAGAAACCTGAATAGGCGAGTTAAGGTTCTTTTTGTCCCATTCTTTTGGCATTTCAGTTTACTCGTATGTTAGCTTATTCATTTGATAATACTAACTTCAAATTTAGTTCGACATTAATATTTATTATAATAAAAGAAGTCTTACAATTATTTATTGGTAGCTAGTCAGAAGAAAAAAATGACAAAGAGTGTTACATATATTTTATACTATAATTATGTTATTATTGAGAAGTTGTTAAATGGTAGAGCAGATTCTGCATTCATGTGATCTTTTTTGCTAATCACTTTTCTATAATGTAAAGGCAGTAAAAATAACAAATTACTTAGTAACATACTGGAGGAAATAACATAATCCAACAACTCAAACTTATTTAGGAACTAACTATAACTATATTATAAGAAAAAACTACAAGCTTTCGACCTCGTAGGTCATCTTTAGGAAGAAGAAAACAATATATAATAATTAAATAACGACGAAGAACAATTAAAGAAAAGGCAAATTAAAAATAAAAATATTACATGGACAGTTGAAATACAGACAGTAAATCGTTGATAACTCCACGTCATACCAGCGCCCCTAGCGCCTGGGAAGTGAACCACACATCACTTATTCCTTAATAACTTCATTTTTGGGTCGAAGTTCCTTGGAGATAAGATTTACAAATTACTAATTCCGCTTAACTTCACATGTGAAGCCTATAAATGTTATAGTTTACTATATGATATTCATGTTTTGAGGTACCCAAAGTCGTTTTATGATGTTGTTTTCGCTGATGTCTGTGCTTGTGTGTGGGTGAATATTCTGAATTTTGTTCGTCTATTGTTTGGATGCAATTATCCATGATGGCAAAGCCCCTTGTTTTTTTGTCAATACTATAAACAACATTACTTTCCCTTACATAAATAACTCCAGAGTCTTGAAATTTTCACATTATCTTTGTAGCTACAAATGAAAAACTGAAAAAAATCCTCAGATTTTAACTAACAACTTAATTTTTTTTCAATGAAATGAAAAAATAAAGAAAATTTTTGGTTTAAGTGAATTGATGTTTAAAGGTTAAATTAAAGAATTGACTTAAAGGTTATGATTTAAATAAATTTATTTAATTAATATAAAATTAATTTAATTAATTAATACTTTATAAATTAAAGGTTTATGACTTAATATGAGATGTAAGAAGAATAAAATTCTTACATTTAAAATATAAACGCCAATCAAATGTAAGATATAATTTATTATGTTTTCCATGGTATGATGGGTTTGTTTAAGAATATGATCTAATCTATCTATATGTTGCACCCTTAAACAAAACATAATATCAGAAGTAGAGTTTATTGTGTTTATTAATCATATTTTATAAAAAAAATTTCACGTAAACACCTGAAATAACAATCAATGATCAAACCACAATATGAAATGGGAAAAGAATACTAAGATCTTTCAACCGTAACAAGCGGTCTTCGTCAGAGTCAAAAATCCAACGACGACGAGAAAACCGCTTGTTATAGTTGAAAGATCTTAGTATTGTTTTCCCATTTCATATTGTGGTTTGATCATTAGTCATATTATCTTTAGGTATATAGAAGTATGAAGAATGGGCTATTTTGTTTTGTGTTATAAAACTGGTAATAATGTTAACCTAATTTTTTAAGTTGTTGAAAAGTTTGATATTGTGTTTATTTATAGTAAAGTTGAGTGTAGACCACTTCGGATTTTTTTAAAGTTTTCATTGTTACCATGCTAGATTAAAATTTCTTTAAACTAATGTATTGGTGTTTTATTCTTCTTTTTAAACTGAATGTGAGTTTATTTTTCTAATAATAAGACTAATAATAATATAAACCTGTAAATTTGAATCTTTGCTCTAAGGCAGGCATGGGCAACCTGCGGCCCGCGGGCCACATGCGGCCCAGCACATGTATTTGTGTGGCCCTCGGAGATTATCTGGAACTCTATCTTAATATTAAAAGTTCCTTTGCTTTTTGGTTATTAAAAAAAGCTCACCGTGACTTTTAGAAGGAAATTACAACATGAGAGTGAGAGAGAGAGCTCTATAGCAACAAATGTTTTAGTTTTTTCATATATGACGCACTAATCTTTTGGAGATTGTTTGTGATCATTGTTTATCCTAAGGAGACAATGAGATATGAACAATAATTTTCATTTTAGGAACAATAAAAAGTTAAATAATTATTGACACATTAATACAGAGTACAGTATGTATTTCTATATCTTTATAAAAATCATTATACATATAAGCTGTACATATCAAAATATCACAGATATTACCATGCGGCCCGCGGCCACTTGGAAATTATATAATGCGGCCCTCAATTCACAAAAGGTTGCCCATGCCTGCTCTAAGGTCTGGTTGGTTAGTTGACCTGAGACTGCACAGTTAGTTGACTTGACATCAGTTGTGAGTGTACAGTGTATCCCAGTGAGTGTTTTTATTGTAAATCAATGAAAGGACTATTAATAATTTGTCTAGTTTAATAAAAACTAGCAATAGTTTATTTTTCCTCCTTCCCTGAAACACTTCCACATTACAAATTGATGTGGAAAGGGCACAGGCATTAATAAACTTGAAGAAGAACTTTCATAAAAATAAAGTAAGGGTTGACCAGAATAGGAAAGATCAGGAGATTAAAGAAGTTGATTTAGTATATATTTCAAACGGAAATGAATTAAATCGGAATAAATTAGATGAAGTACGAAGTGGTCCATTCAGAATTACTCAGAGGGTGTCCAAATCTATTTATGAGGTTAGGTGTAGAAAGAAACGCAAAGAAGCAAATTGGTCTCATGCAAGCAAGTTGGTGCCTTACTCTTTTTCTGAAGAAAAAGAGTCTCGGGGGGAGGAAGATGTAAATTTGAATTTTTGCTCTAAGGACTGCCTGGTAGGTTGACCTGTGATTGCACAATTAGTTGACTTGACTTCACTTGTGAGTGTATTCCAGTGAGTGTTTTTATTGTGAATCAATGAAAGGACTATTAATCAATTGTCTAGTTTAATAAAAACTAACAATAGTTTATTTGTCCTCCTTTCCAGAAACACTTCCACATTACATACCATTATATGATCAACATCAGGATTTTATAGGTTATCAGGTTGAGAGTGGGAAAAAAACGTTGACAACCATTGACCCAAAAGGTGGGACTTCTCAAATGTTTTTCTTTTCCATACAAATTTAAAATGTTCGCCACCATTTAAAGCATTTGGAGTCATATTGAACTTTATTAATGATTGATTTGTCGTTTAAATGTCAAATATTCCAAAAAAAAAAATGGCGTACAAAAAGAAATAAAAAACAACGAGACATTTAAGAAAAGACAGAAATAAAAAATAAAAGATCGATTGGATTTTTATATAGATTAAGCACATAGTTAGAAGGCCAGGTTATTTAATTTAATAAAGGCGTACTCGTCTTTGGGCTGGTAGTCCGGGATTCGATCGACACCTGGCGCTAGATTTATTCACGCGGGAGGTGAATAAATCTGAGTGCTTCGTCCCTCGGTGGAGTGACGTTAAGCCGTCGGTCCCGAGCCTGTACCATGTCAGGTACTCGTTAAAGATCCCTACTCGAAATAAACTTGATTTAAAGCAAAGTTTAGGACTCCAAATTTTGATGAATCATCGATCAAACAAAAAGCCGGTAAATGGCTGACGTTATCACAAGCTAGGGGATCAGTTTAAAAAAAATTGTACCTCGTTGCTGTAGTGGACAGAGGGAAGAGGGAGCCAGTGATAGCCTATTGCCTTGTCCCATAGCATGCCCTTGTTCCATACTTCTATCAACAGCCCTGTGTTCACGTCGTTCGTCTCGCTGAAAAAAAAAACAATAAATCAAATAAAATAAAACAAAAATGCTTCAGGGTGACTCAGTTGGATTTAGAAAAAATACAACTAATTTAATTTAATTTATTAAAGGCCTATTCGCCTTTAGGCTGGCAGGTCCGGAGTTCGATCCACACCTGGCCATTGATAGTTTGTGCTGAAAAGCAAAAGTGATAATATACATTATCACTTGATTAATCACAAAAGAGTTGAGCTCTAGGTTTCTGAAAAGTTTAAATATTTTTGTTGATACTAATTTTGATGACATCAAATAAACTGTATGGTTTATAAAAAAAAAACTTTTGTATGTCAGCATGATTACCTGACTTTTTAACTTTACTAAAATCTTTTAAATAGACAGAAGTAAGTATATTCGAAAAAAAATATTGATTTTATACTAGATTCATTTATGAGTATTTGTATAAAACCCAAATCAGTTGGGTTTTTTGACTCTGACGAAGACCGTTTGTTACGGTTGAAAGATCTTAGTCTTGTTTTCCCATTTCATATTGTGGTTTGATTATTGATTATATATAATATATATATAGTAGATTTTTCCGGATTACTAATTGCCAGATTAATGATTACAGACCTATAGTATTATCATTATAGTTGTAATTAATATTATTAATACATTAAAACTAGCTTACACTAGTTTTTAGTGTAAACTAAACTAATAAACTAAAACTGGCGTTAGGAAAAATATTAAGACTTCACACAAAAAAAATATATTACAATAAACTAAACAACGCGTTTTGAACACTTGATGTTCTTCTTCAGGTTACATCTGCTCTGCTGGGGTGGTTGTTCGGGAGGTGAGAAACCAAGCACTCTGCTTGAGTCCTTGCTTGGTTCACCTCCCGAACAACCACCCCAGCAGAGCAGATGTAGCCTGAAGAAGAACATCAAGTGTTCGAAACGAGTTGTTTAGTTTCATATAATAAACTTTTTTTTGAGTGGAGACTTAATACTTTTCCTAACATGAGTAAATACCACACTATAACAGATTGCACAGTTAATGAACTAAAACTGGCGTTAGTTTTGAAGCTGTGGCTAACCCAGTGATCTCCAGTACAAACAAAGTATTTAAGAAATGATTTATAAACATTCAAAACTTCGGATATATTTCATTATCTTTGATAAATTAGTAAAGTTACTAATATACTGTTTGCTATATGTAGAGTAATAAAGCTTCTTGTCTCACAAAGTCATTAGCTGAATGGGAGACAGATGGTAGAAGTTAATCAGAAGGTTTATTGAGGGCAGTTATCCGAGCGAAAGTGCTACTGATTCTGTTTACATATGCGCATACCGGATCAAGTGCTGAACTCAAGCTGTTTGTCCCTCTTACATTCATGAATGCTTCAGTCCACTTGACTTCTCATAGACAAGCCAAATAACACTCTTGCATAGTCTGTCTCATTATATCTATCTTTTAATTACTTAATATATATATATATATATACAAGTTAGTTATTTAGTTTAGTTAGTTTATTAGTTTATTTAGTTATATATCGTTATTATATATATATATATATATATATATATATAACGATATATATAACGATCTCACATAAACACGAGAAATAACAATCAATGATCAAATCACAATATGAAATTGGGGAAAAGAAATAAGATCTTTCAACCGTAACAAGCGGTCTTCGTCAGAGTGAAAACCCAACGGATGAGAAAACACAAGAGTCAGTTGGGTTTTTGACTCTGACGAAGACTGCATGTTACGGTTGAAAGATCTTAGTCCTGTTTTCTCATTTCATATTGTGTTTTGATCATATCTAATATATATTTATATATATATATATATATATGTATAAACTAGAATTTTAAAAGTGGTTTGATCATTGATATATATATATATATATATATATATAGGGGGATTTCAACAATTTTTATTCTGTTGTTTGATATTCTGTGGTTATATTTCTTTCCATTAATTGTTTTCTAATAAATTGTTTTAGCATTGAAATATTTTGGACGGTTTCGCCAGTCGTATGGGACGTTAAACCGTCGGTTCCGAGCCTATGCGATGTCAGATACTTGTTAAATATCCCTACTCACTCCTTTTCAGGTCACCTCCTCTTCCTCTGTTCTATCTTCTCCTTAAACTTTTTCTGCTTCCATTTTTCTCTCTCTCGTCCACTCCCTCTCACACTCTCTCGTCTTTTCCCTCCCTCCCTTCTTCTCTCCTCTTCCTTCGCCCTCTCTCTCTCTCCCTGTCTCCCTCCCTCTCACTCCCTCTCTCTCTTTTTCTCTCTCTCCCTCTCATCCTTCTCTCTTTTTCAATCTCTCTGTCTCCTTTTCTCTCTCTAAACGTCGGCTTATAATCAGGAGTAGTCAATCCTTTGCACCAAATTCTCAAAAAACACAGTTTGAATTTTAAACGAATTGTCGGATCGCGTGCGACACCATAGGAAATTGTTGATATAATGTAACCTTTATTCTTTATGTTTATTTCGTTTCAAAATCAATCATTTTAAAAATTTGCATGTTTTAAGATTTTACAAGGATTTCAAAATTGGGGATTTCAAAATTTACGTCCCACAAAAGAAAAAAAGTTTAATATGAAAACTAACAACGCGTTTCCAACACTTATTTTTCTTCTTCAGATTTACAAAAAAAAAAAAAAAAATACATATCTGTGAGCTTTAGAACATCAGAATGAATTATTTAAAATTGAATAGAATATATGAATTTTTAATTGAACTGTTGAGATTTTTAACAGGGGAATTAGTACGCAAAGTGACAAATAATCCTGAACCTTAATAAAACATGACATCAAACTCAAACATGAATTTATAAGTAACAAAGATTTTTAATTACCTGCACTGTTAAGGGTCTGTCAACAGGAATTACTTAGAAAAGACTGAAGAAAGTTATTTTCATGTTAAGCTGAAGAAGAACACTAAGTGTTCGAAACTCGTTGTTAGTTTCATATTTAACTTTTTTTTGCATGAAGATGTAATTCTTGAAATCCCCTCATATGAGTAAATACCCGACTATAACAGGTTGCACAAATAATGAATTACTTAGTATATACATTTCAGTTTGCATTAAAAAATGCTTCAACAATATAGTTAGTAACACTGGAAAAATTTTATAAATCTTTATAAAAGTTATTAATTATGATATCTATATTATTATTATATCTATAATAGTGGAAAGATTTTTTTCTTATGATTACGAATCTATGGTAATTAATGAAATATATATACATATATATATTTGTGTATTTTGGGAGCAGGCCTTCAATCAAACATGTTTTATTAAAAATTATGCCAATTTTAACTTTTGTTCTTTTTCGGGTTAATTTTTATTTTACTTTATATTTTACCAGAAAGGCGGAAATCCATAGGCAGAAAACTTGAAAAATTAACCCGAAAAAGAACAAAAGTTAAAATTGGCATAATTTTTAATAAAACATATATATATATATATAAAATCAGTTTACTCTAATTTCCTTAAAAACCTGCAGTTCTTATATTATCCACCAGTGTTTTAATACGCGCTACTTTTCCAATAGTAATTTAATACTTTTCCTTTGTCCTCGCACCTTGACCAGCGAAATATCTCTGTCAAAATGGATAATAGTGGATGCAGAGTGTCGGATTTTAATAAAGATTTGTATAATTGACTTATTTTTCTTAGCACTAATTATTAGTATTAATGACTGATACAAAGAAAAGGGTAGACTTATTGTTAGTCTCTATGTAATTTTGTAATCAGCTTGCTGGCACGGCCTTCTTGAGATCAGATTAAGCTGTATTCGGTCCCCAGACCGAAATGAGTTTGACACCCCTGCACTAAAAGGTCAAATTTTCTGGTATACAAGTTGACCATATTGGTATATCATTTTATTTGCAACGCTATCACCTTTATTTTTGAACGATAATTTCTTCGATTATTTCACACTAACACTTACTACTTCACACTACAACTTATATGTTATATTGTTGTAGGAGGGAGGGGGGGCGGATGAGGGTGAGGGAGGAGTCAAAAGCGAATGTAGGTCCATGGTAGCTCAATGGGTTGCATGCTCGCTTACTAATAGTAATATTTATTGGTTATTGCCAGGATCGTGCAATAAATCATCAAAACATAGTCTCAATTGTTTTGTAAATCGGCCCATGGTCCGGAAAGATTACCTTCAAGCGTATTTAATACAGTAATCCCTCACTTTTCGCGGATAATGGGGACCGTAGACACCCGTGAAAAATGAAAATCCGTGAATAATGGACGCGCCTTTATAAAAGCCTCTAAAGCTCAAACAACGACCTTTCCAATAGAGAGAGAATCCTGACCTTACTGAATATTGTACTGTGTTGTAAATAGAAATGAAAAACCAAAAGAAAAAAATAAGAAATAATTCTGAACAAAGACTAATGTGTAATGCGTAGATTCACAAGAGCATGGGTGGCGTGGTAAACTGGAAGTTGGGCGATATGAATTAGCCAATCAGATCCATAGGAAACATCTTTGGTTATTTTCTTATTAATTTCAACTTCTATTTTTTGATATTTTTATTATTCGCTTGTTACAATTGATTATGTTTTAATATTTTTCATTAATTTTTAGTCTTTATTGAATATTTCTTAAAAGCTTCTATTAACCCTTAATTTAATACTGCAGAATATATTTTGACCCAGTAAGTCACTGGTTGTTTGATATCTTTCTCGATCGTACAAGAAGAATCCTGTATATTTTCTTCTCTAATACTAACTACTGTATTTTTTCATTACTAGTTGTATATTTTTCTTTTTTTACTGCAATTTCAGTTGAATATTTTTTTTAATTTTTAATTGAACATTTCAGGACCTCACGAAATAGTGAACCGCGAACTAACAAAGGGATTACTGTATAGCGAGAAAGGATTTAGATGTAAACATGTCGATTTGGCTGAGTTAAACAGCTCAAGGACAGCGTGTGGCCAAACAACAACTGGCTGTGTGTGTGTGTATGTGACAGAGAAGCCCTTATTGAGAACCAGTTTGTTATCAGTTACCAATGACTTTGGACAATTCAGTCAGAGTTTGGGTGTTTGCCAGTGTTCAGATGACGACTTGTGTGATATACACACTCGACTGGTTCTCCCAGTTCTCTCAGCAATATCCTTCAGATTCCATTTTATTATAAACACAAGTCCTTTTATTCTAAATTATTTACAATAACTCTCATATTAATAACATAAATCTATATAAATTATTAACATGAAAAATACTTTCAGTTTTGTTTTCCTTTTCTTTTCATACATTATATATCAGTTCATACATCAATCACGAAAACAAAATACTGCCAACTAACTTTACCAAAAAAAAATAATCGAAATTTTGACTAGTTTGTACACTATTTAAAAACTTTTTTAAGCAGCTGTTCTTTTTTTCCTAATTACACTTCTATGTTGCAGAGTCAATGCAAATAGTAAATTTCCCAAGGGACATTTTCAGGCAAAATACATAATCCAATAACTACTAAAATTTATTCACTACTTACTTAAGATTATAACAGAAAGCACAAGCTTTCGACCTCTTAGGTCATCCTTAGGCAGAAGAAAATAATAAAACAGATAAATATAAAAAAAAAAGTCGTGAATGCAGAATCTGCTCTGCTTTTTAACAATGTATACTTAGATGAAGATCTGCTGCCAACTTATACAAATATTTAAAAACTATAAATATTATTTGGAAAATATTTAAAAATTATTATTTATCTATCACGTTTTACAAACTTAATTCGGTTCTACAGGTCATCCACAAACTCAATATAAAAATTTAAAGAGTTTTTCCCAATAAAAAGAAATATATATTCTTACACTAACTACTAATAGACTAATAGACTAATAGATAACTACTTACTAATACAGATGAAAATTAAGTAGTACGTGCTATATTATTAATTATATTATAGTTATAATATCAACTATAATACTGTAGAATATAAGCGAGCTCCCTCCCCTGTGCCCTTAGCTTTATTTAAATGGTTTCTTATTTAATTTTAATAAATCCCACTCCCGCGCTCAATTTTTTTTATGAAAAGCTTTTCAATTTTAACTTAATTAGCGCGTTTTTCTTTTTTTTGAAGTAATTGATTATAGGGGTGTATAGACTTAACGGATAGCTGGTAGACATTTTATTTAATTAGTTATATGATATTATTATATTATATTACATTAGTTATATTAGCTAGATTTTCGTGTGTTAAGTAAAGAAAATCTGACTTGGCGTGTATTCAATTTTACTGTAAGTAAAAATAATACCGAATACGTTCGCATTTAATGTTTAATTTCTTTTTGTGGAAAATACTAATATGTACGTCGTTTGGTATAATAGTGCGAGGTTTGATAATACGTTGTATGGACGTATTATCAAACCCATATTCGTGGTATTGCTGTAACAAGTGCATTGTAGCATAGGAGAATGATTTTGAAGGTGATTTTATCATTTTTGGAAGAACATTTTTTTTATTAAAATTAAAAGGCATGTTACTTTTTCATGACGCCTCGTATGGAATGTATGCCCCCTAGTCACAACACTCATATATTCAGTTGTATTCTAGTTGTAACTTTATTTGTACGAGGTGGTTAGAGGTGGTTGTAAGTTCAGACTATTTTTAATTCAAAATGTCACTCACACAGCAATACTATAATAAAATATAATTTGTATATTGATTAAGGAATAATGTTATACATCATATAACATTAAGGTTTAGAAACAATTTCCAATTTGGTAAATTCTCGCCTGCTGAAGCACTGAGAGTTGTTAATTATAATTAATGTAATTAAGTTTAATAATCCCCCTAAGAGCTAAAACCCATCATTTCTACACCACTGTATAACCTCTAAAGTGCTACATAATCTATAATCCTTTCTATTATATCGTACTTAACTCCTTAATTTATGCATATAATCTGTATTTCATTCAACAAAATAGTCTGTTTATACAGAAATATATTCAGAAAAATATCAAAATTTGCCTTAAATAAGGTAAATAACCTACTCAACTTGTGCAGCGTTTGAAATATATTCAATATGTTTGTTAAAGTTTCATAGTTTAAAAAAAAACAATAAATTTGAAAATCGTCAAAAACCATACAGATTCATACTTTTACAGATTTTGCAAATGCCGATATTTTTGTTTATACAATAGTAGTAGTTGTACTTGAATTTATTATATATTTGTCATCGTATAGATATTCGAAAAAAAAAGTTGAAGAAATTACGAGAAAAAGTATAAATTTTGAATATTTTTTTAAAAAAATCATTTTTGCATTTGATTTTCAATCTTCTTTTATTTTTAAATAACAAATAAACCTTAATAATTTCTTCTTTTTTTTCCATTATGTCGTAGTAAATATAAATTCATTATATTACTTAATTAAATTTTCCTGAAATGAATAAAAAAAAAATAAAAAAGGATGCTTAACAAAATATAGTTAATCAATGAAATAGATGACATTTTTCAAGGGGGGCCAACAGCTTCGAAATAAATTCGCCGTTCCAATTCAATTAGAATCTCATTTGGACAGGCACGGCTGAATAGCGAGCCCCCCTCCACTGTGCCCGTAGCTTTATTTAAATGGTTTCTTATTTAATTTTAATAAATCCCACTCCCGAGCTCAATTTTTTTTTTTATGAAAAGCTTTTCACTTTTAACTTAATTAGTTGGTTTTTTTTTTGAAGTAATTGATTATAGAGGTGTATAGACTTGACGAATAGCTGGTAGTCATTTTATACATTAAGACTCCCTAAGCCGATGTATTTTTTTTTCAAAAAGTCGGATTTCTGATTGAATCCTACTGTGTTCTTTTTGAATACTTAGCTCAATCTAGAACTATTTTAGATCTGCGGTTCAGACTTCTAGATTTAACTGATAATTTCTTCATCGAACTACAGTTGTTTATATTTTATCAAAATCGGTGTTCTGTGGTAAAATTTTATCATTAAGAAATGCTAATTTATCTATCACAATTTGTGGATCACGTTACGTTACTAACGTAAGTTGATTACGTTAAATGTGCCCATATTTAGAGAAGAGCTTAGCTCAGTGGGAATGTGGTGGACTATGGAATGATCAGGGTTTTTGAAGCCCACTCCCACGTGACCCTGATTTATTCACGTGGGAGGTAAATAAATCTGAGTATGTCGTCTCTCAGAGAGGACAGAACGTTAAACCGTCGGACCCTGTACGATGTCAGATATATCACAGTTTGACACTATGAGCTATACACTTTATGGCTCATTGTTACGTTAAATGTGTGTAATATACAGTTAAGGAGAAAACAGGTAACAGGGAGTACGTCGGACCATGTACGTAAGCCTGTACGATGTCAGATATATCGCAGTTTGACACTATGAGCTATACACTTTATGGCTCATTGTTACGTTTAAATGTGTGTACATACAGTTAAGGAGAAAACAGGTAACAGGGAGTACCGTCGGACCATGTACGTAAGCCTGTACGATGTCAGATATATCGCAGTTTGACACTATGAGCTATACACTTTATGGCTCATTGTTACGTTAAATGTGTGTACATACAGTTAAGGAGAAAACAGGTAACAGGGAGTACCGTCGGACCATGTACGTAAGCCTGTACGATGTCAGATATATCGCAGTTTGACACTATGAGCTATACACTTTATGGCTCATTGTTACGTTAAATGTGTGTATATACAGTTAAGGAGAAAACAGGTAACAGGGAGTACCGTCGGACCATGTACGTAAGCCTGTACGATGTCAGATATATCGCAGTTTGACACTATGAGCTATACACTTTATGGCTCATTGTTACGTTAAATGTGTGTACATACAGTTAAGGAGAAAACAGGTAACAGGGAGTACCGTCGGACCATGTACGTAAGCCTGTACGATGTCAGATATATCGCAGTTTGACACTATGAGCTATACACTTTATGGCTCATTGTTACGTTAAATGTGTGTATATACAGATAGGGAGTTTCAGCTTAGCTCAGTAGCAATTTGCTCGCCTCTGAACTGGTCAGTGTTTGAAACTCACATAGTACATAGCGAAGCGACATAGCTTCACAAGTGCACTTGATATCTCTATTTATTCTCTCCTGATAATGGTTAAACCGAAAATTAGACACTGCATGTGTGTATTTTTATAATATTTATACTTTTATATTATAAACAAATACAATTAAAATTGATATCTTGATGAAAAAAGAACACCATGAAATAAGTATGTTATATTATTGCAACCTCCTTGCCCATCAATGGTACCCTCCTGGAATAATAGTTGCTGCACTGACCGCTAGGGTTAATAAGTCGAGATATAACCTTATTCTTTATGACATACTTAGTAAAGTAATGTATAATCTTCAAATTCTTTTATTTTTAGGTAACTAATTTTCATTTATGTTTTTATTATTGTATAATGTCTCAGTAAAATATATTATTTTTCAGAATAGTGAACTTACACATTTAGGATTGACAAATTTATATTGACTACCCAAAGCCTCCATATATATATATATAAACAAAATTTAAGATTATACATTACTTTACTAAGTATGAATTTCATTAAGCAGGAGTGTTAAAGTCAAAATGGACAGAGGGCCACATAAAAAATGTAGCAACAAACCGAGAGCCGGACTGATCAAATGTTTATTGATTTTTTTTTTAAATGACCACATTTAGTTGTGAACGAAATTGAACCTACTGAAAACCTAACAAACATATTGCAATATGATCGGATAAATGAAACAATATATTCTTATGGCTTTGTAAGTAATTTTTAATTTTCAACAACACAAAAGACAAATTTCCTTTATATATAAATCCTTATAACATGAACATTAAATGTTTGAAGCAGTATTATTCAAGGCAGCATCAGTATATTTTCTTATTTAGACATACAGGTTTTCCAGCTAGCTCCTTGAACATGTACTTCGACTCCCACCTTGTTTGAAACCACCGGTTCTCAGTGCCTGCCTTCCGTTTTGCCATTTTTGAAAAGTATCTGAAAGTTAACTTTTCCTATTTTGTTTATGACTGCTGATAAATTATGAAATGAAGCCACGCTCGCTGCGTCACCTTTGCATTGTGGAAAATATAGTTTTGGTGTGTGTAAAACTTCTGCAGCCTGCGGGTTGGTATTAATAATAAACTAATATCATCCTGCGGGCCATAGAAAACCATCTCGCGGGGATTATTTGGCCCGCGGGCCTTGACTCTGACATATGGGCTATAAAGGATAAGGTTATATCTAAGGTTATCAACCCTAGCGGTCAGTGCAGTTACTATTATTGCAGGAGGTTACAATATTACAAGTATATGATCTATTTAGAAGAAGGATACACATCGTATACCAATAGACTTTACGTTTGAAGTTTCTAGTATATTGAAGGAACAACAACTCGTCTGAAAATCAGGCTACTGGAAGATAAAAGTGTTGCATTTTCTTTTCAGCTTATTTTAGAGGGAAGAAAGAAAAGTTAGCTTCGCGTGGAATACGGTTTGCATGACTCACCTCCTCTCGTCACCTCATTTCTTCCTTCTTTTTTTTTTACTCTCTAAATTTAGTTCTTTTAACGGGAACTGTCTTAAATAACTTTAAATATTCTTTTCTTTATTTCATTAACAGTTGGGAATGTGAGAAAAGTCGTTATAATGAATAATATAAAGAAATGTATAACTTTCAATTCAAAATAAGTTTTAGAATTATTAGTAATAATATCCGTCATACCTCGTAAAGTTTCTGTAGAGCTCAACCGGTTTCGGGTCTAGTTCCCATCTTCAAGAACAACTGCTCTTGAGTTACTGTTGAAGATGGGAACCAGTCAATGATCAAACTACAATAAGAAATGGGGAAACAAGACTAAGATCTTTCAACCGTAACAAGCGGTCTTCGTCAGAGTCAAAAACTCAACTGACCCTTCAGTTGTGTTCTTGACTCTGACGAAGACCGCTTGTTACGGTTGAAAGATCTTAGTCTTGTTTTCCCATTTCTTATTGTGGTTTAATCATTGATTGTTATTTCACGTGTTTATGTGAAATCTTTTTATGGGAACCAGATGGACCCGAAACCGGTCGAGCTCTACAGAAACTTTACGAAGTATGACGAATATTATTACTAATAATTCTAATATTACTAACCTCAGTGGAATTAACTTAATATCTATACAAAATAAGTTTCATGAGGATTAGGTCGAAAGATTAACAACTTCTATCTATAAGCTAATGTTTTTGCCAGAAATTTTTACCAAAACCCGTACAAATATGAGAATAACATTTGAAAGTTATATAAATTAAAAAGAACATTAACTTATAAAAAAATATAAATAAAAAGTTGGCGTTATTTATTTAAAATTTTTTTTAGCATATTTACGTTATTTTTGGTAAAAAAAAATATATAAAAAGTTGATGATGTTTTATTTAAGTGATTTGTTTACGATGTGAGTGAATAGGCCTGAGAGTTTATTTTGAATTCCTATTCGAGGAAGATAATGAGGAAACTCATTTACTTGTGTCTCTGGTTGTGATGGTTTCTAATTGGATGGTTCTTTTCAATTGCTCCTGGGATTAGAGTCCTTAAAAAAAAAGAGCGTGCTTTCAAACAAAAAAAAAGAATCAAGTCATTTTTTACATTACAGCTATCATTAAGTCGGTTGATCAATAAAACTACTTTATTGTTCTTTCTAAATGAATATGAATAAAAAAAAAATATGAAAGAAAACATGTAGGTGTTATAAAGGAAGGTTATGGAGGTAAAACCTTTCACAGGTTATGCTTCTTATCGCTGATAAGGTATAATTTCACAGGTGAATGTACCAGAGTGGCCAACCTGCGGCTCCCGAGCCACATGCGGCTTTTTCAGGGAATGATTATTTGTGGCTCTCTTTAAATGTATTCGAGTTCCCTTTTCATTTTTGTGTTATTATATTTTAAAAAGTTATTGTCTTTCCATCAGTATTAAGACGAAATTAAAAGATATCGGTCAAGAACTGTACTTGACAGGAAATGGAGAAGGGTTGGGCATCTAGTGAGATCAAAAGAAGAGAGATTGTGAAAGGAAATATTACACTGGTGGCCATTAACAGAGAAAAGAAAGAAGGGGAGACCAAAGAAGAGATGGGAAGAAGAGGTAAGGAAAGTCTGTGGAGTGTGCTAGAAGAGAGTAGCGACGGAAAGGAAAAGAGCCTGCGACATTTATTACGAGTGTGATGCGTGGATGAGGCAATTTATTTATCTTGATCCCGGAAAAGAAGTCGGAACCCTACCCTACTTAGACAACCACGGCTAATTGCCGATTTGCAAAAAAAAGTATATATCAAAACATTAGGCATATGTAATTTTCCTTTTTGCAATAAATGGTTATTATTATTATTATTATCTTTTCATATGTTTCCGTATGTATTTTTCGCATACCTTTTAAATACGTATTTAATTATTGTCAATGTTCCCTCTAAATTTTCATGTATCTGCGCACATATACAAGCTCTCTGAGCAATGTTACCTCTAAATTTTCATACATCTGCGTACACACACAACCTCTCTGAGGAGACTAGGGACCACAGTAAGTGATATATATATATATATATATTTTACACACAGAAAAATGATAATTTCTATGATCTTAAAATATGATCAATCAAATTAAAAAACGTCTTGTCTAAAAAACAAAAAAGTGACTATAGGAAGTTTTTAAAAACAGTTTATTTGCAATTTTTTACTTTACTATAAGTAAAGTATAGTGATCGTGAAAAAATTCGATCTCGAGATTTTGACGGAATTACATGTTTTGAGGTCCCAGAAGTCGTTTTATGACGTTTTTACGATGATGTCTGTGTGTGTGTGGGTGGGTGGGTGGGTGCGTGTGTTAGCATTGCTTGTTACCACGCTACGGTCCAGAATCTTTGATGGATCAAGTTGATATTTTACACAAAAATGGGCCCCATTTAGACGAAGATCCCTATTGTTTGGGAAGAATTATGCATGATGGGAAAGTCACTTTTTTTGCCAAAAACCGTTTTTTTTTTACATTTATTTCTCCTAAACTGATAACCCTAGAGTTTTGAAATTTTGACATTATCTTTGAGGTTTCAAATGCAACAAACGAAAAATATATTCAGAATTTTAAGACAACAGGAAATTTTTTTTTTCAATAAAATGTAAAAATTTTGACTTATAATTCAATCTCAAACCTTGTGAGAGCGATACAAGTCATACTGTTTGACGGACAAGAATGAAACTATGCCTACAAATAGAACATTTTATGGAGAATGAGTTGAGATATTTTTTTTTGAAATTACTTTCGCTAAAGGGGCGTTAGAGTACAATTTGTGTTTTCAGAAAATGATTTTTTGACGCTAAACGGCTCGTTAAAAAATAATGAAAATTTGACCAAAAATGGAACAAACAATTAGCAATTCATAAAAAAAAAATCATGAAGTTTCAATTACGGGAAAGAGCAATAACGATATAAAAACTGTTTGTTTATTCTAGACTAAGAGATCACCTGCTATACTTGTCGAATTTTTTTTTACATTGTTTACAATGACTTAGAAATTTTTTGAGCGAATCCACTGAGATAAAATTGATGTTTCTAATGGAAAAATGAAAATATATTATTGACTTATAAGGGATGTAAGAGGAATAATATTGTGCAGGTAAATGATAACACTCATTAAAAAAAAATTCGTATATATGTTATTTGACAAAGGGGAAGGAAAATGATCTTATTAAATACTAAGAAGCCATAAAATTCCCAGTATAATAATTCTGTTAAAAACCAAAAATGTAAAAGATAATTCAAAATTGAAATCTTTCGTTTAGAGATTAATAACTGTAATTATCGTACATCTTTAATTAACAAATCACCTTAAAACAACATTTTCTTCGCTGTTTAAGAAGTTTTTCAGAGAAAAAAAGAGTATTTTACTGTTTCAAATTTGAAAATTTTACATTAATATTCAATGTAGAAGGATGTCAAATAAACGATGTAAGAAATCTACTGGCTATTTGAACAATAGCCATGTTCTCTTGTAGGATACTATTTCGCTTTAAGAAATGTTCACTTTGGTTTTTCAAAAATGTTATTACTGCTGTAGTTATACTAATGAAATTATTTGCAAATAATAAATTATTTGTGATCTACAAAAATAAGTTTATAAATTGATATGTCCTTCAATCACTATCTGTACTACCTCAGGAATGACAGGCTAATAATTATATCCCATTTAGATGTTTACGTTATGCTTAAATGAGACGTTATGTTTTATATACTCAAGAAATTTGACATTAAGTTACTTATAGTAAAGTAGAGTGTAGGCCACTCCAGATTTTTTTGTTCTTGATTTTATTTTGTATCCTATTGAATTTAAAAAATAATAAACTAGAAAAAAAGCGCATTTCACGATTGTACTAAGTTAATAGCATAAGAAAAATGGTGTATTTTACTTTTCAAAATGCTACTTCATTTTTTTGAAAGGTTAGTAATTTTGTTTTGGCGACTGTAGGTTGACTTTTTTTTGTGCGCTAGATTAGTTTTGTTGTGCACAGAGCATGTGCGAGCAGTGCGCGATTACGCACTTACAGAGAACGTTGGATGTATCTCGCGAAACATTTCACATTTTGAATAATTGCTCAGACTATTAAGGAGGTTGGCCATGCGTGGAATATACTTTGAACAAGTGTGTTAGATGTTCTACTTCATAAGTACTCATGTGATAATATACAATATCAGGGCTGATGTCTTGCTCATTCTTTAGAACTCAATCTGAAGACACAAGTCGTCATGTGTCACTAACGCATTTACAGTTAACCAGGATAGCTCAGTGGTTAAAGTATTCGCCTCTAAACTGGAAGGTCCAGGGTTTGATGCCCACCTGGCTCTCGGTTTATTCACGCGTGAGGTGAATAAATCTGAGTATGTGGTCCCTCGGAGAGGACGTTAACTGTCGGTATGATGTCAGGTAATCGTTAAAGATCCCTATTCTAAATTGCCTACACATGAGGTGGGCAAAATTTAGGACTCGCAATGTAATATTACCGATGAAACAAAAAGACCGTAAAGGGCTGACGTTTTTAAACCGCTAGGGGATCGGTTTAAAACACACACAAACACACCCACACACACATACTTGGTATGATCCTCTCTCAATTTACAGCACTCATAAATGAAAGCAACCAGTTACTATGTCAGTGTTATTTCGCAAAATCAGCATGACACCCAACTTTACCAGCATGAACCTCAATAACTACCCATAGCGTTACTTTAAACCTTTCTTCTTTTCGAAATATAAAAAATCATAATCAATATTCAAACCAAAATAAGAAATTAAAAAAAACAAAGAATAAGATCTTTCAACCGTAACAAGCTGTCTTCGTCAGACAGCACAAAGTAGCTAACACTGTGTTTTTACAGTACCGTCTAACTGCCAGCACAATATTATACTATATGTTTCAGCATTAAAGAAATAGTTAAATATCTGAAAAATACAAATAATATATTCAGATAGTAAAATAAACTAAACAAATCACAATTTCATTTTATTTTTAAAAAAATTAATTATATTTAAATGCTTTCAAGATTTTTTGTTTTCAAAAATGACAACGTAAATTTTAAGTAAAAACTAAATATTATAGCAAGATTTTACTGTCATTTACAGTAATAAATAACTGTTGAATTGTAGCATACATAAAATTGTAGAATATATTGTAGCATATATTTTCATATTAGTTATAACGTCATGCTCTCACGATATAACGTCTAAAGTGCATAGTATTGAATGTCGACACTGTATGACGTCATTGGCTACCCCAATAATCAAGAATTTAACATAAAAAGTTTTGTCGTATTAATATATAAATACGTCACACATGGTGACTTGATTACTAACTTCTGCGCTACTAACAATATACATATCTTTAAAAAGTTTTGTCGTATTAATATATAAATACGTCACACATGGTGACTTGATTACTAACTTCTGCGCTACTAACAATATACATATCTTTAAAAAGTTTTATATTAAAAACGAGTTTCAAAGAAATAAATTTCTTTCTCGAGTTAAATATGATCACGCTGCAAATCATTTTCGTAATATATTTAATTTATACATTCAGAAATAACGCTTATACTGAAGTTGTTTTTCATAGTTTTCCACAATCTTTTATCATGCTAAAGTGACTTTATTGCCCCTTATTTAAAAATAGATTCTATTTTTTTTTTCTCTTTAGTAATAATTTAAAAGAATTAAATTTTTATATAGAGCAAGTATAAACTGGTTAAAACTATTCAAGCGATTTCTATGGGGAAGCATAAATGACTGTGTTTTATACGTCATTACAATGTGTTATTTATATAATATTGCGGAGGAATAATAATAAACCCTCATGCAATCAATGAACTTTAAACCACTAGGAGAAAAGAAAACAAAACCATAAATACTCTGAGGACTTTCACTATATGTAATCAAAAAGCAAACGAAATAGAAACAAATAAGGTAACCTTCTGCATAACTTTTATGTGACCATATTTTTTTTATTTGGTTTGACATAAAATAAAATATGAGAAATTTCAAAAATTACGTCTCCACACAAAAAAGATTTTCATGTCAAACCTAAGATGCGTTTAGAACCCTAAACGCTTCTTCTTCTTCTTCAGGGTTACATCTGCACTGTTTATCGTGTCTTCTTCTTCTTCTTCAGGTTACATCTGCACGGTTTATCGTATCTTCTTCTTCTTCAGAGTTACATCTGCACTGTTTATCGTGTCTTCTTCTTCTTCAGAGTTACATCTGCACTGTTTATCGTGTCTTCTTCTTCTTCAGGGTTACATCTGCACAGTTTACCGTGTATTCTTCTTCTTCAGGGTTACATTTGCACTGTTTATTGTGTCTTCTTCTTCTTCTTCTTCTTCTTCTTCAGGGTTACATCTGCACTGTTTATCGTGTTTTCTTCTTCTTATTCTTCTTCAGGGTTACATCTGCACGGTTTATCGTATCTTCTTCTTCTTCTTCAGAGTTACATCTGCACTGTTTATCGTGTCTTCTTCTTCTTCAGAGTTACATCTGCACTGTTTATCGTGTCTTCTTCTTCTTCAGGGTTACATCTGCACTGTTTACCGTGTCTTCTTCTTCTTCAGGGTTACATCTGCACTGTTTATTGTGTCTTCTTCTTCAGGGTTACATCTGCACTGTTTATCGTGTTTTCCTTCTTCTTCTTCGGGTTACATCTGCACTATTTATCGCCTTATTGCAACACCACTGTTAGTTTTGGCATAAAACTCTTTCTCGTGTGGAGACGGAATTTTTGAAATCCCCATCATGATTAAATAGCACACAAATTGCACAAATAATGAATGATATCATCAGAGCATTTATTTCTATTTTTTTTCTTTTTTCCTTGTATTTATACATTATTAGACAATATTATGTCGTTTTTCACTCGACTGTATCATTTTGGTTCAAAAAAAACTTTGTTGTGTCCATTCTATGACAGAACACACATAGGCTGAACATGGCCCTTTGTGACCCCACGTAAAGAACATTCTACATTGGTAGTCCTAACTTTTCCTAACTCAAGTGTGTTTATATATTGACTAATTACAAATATATACATTGTTATAATGACAAAAATGACTATAACTAATAGTTATTTTGCTGTAGTTGTACTTACAACAAGAAGTCTTGTTCCCAGCACGGGTTCAAGCCCTTCACAGTGACCGTAGTTGTCTTCACATTCTGCAGTTTCAGGGTCACATATGTATTGTACTGTTGTCCTGTAAACAGAATTAAATACACTTTTATTTCACGTAGTAAAAAACATAAATAACAAAAACTTTATTGATTTTTCATCACGAATTAGTAAATTTACTTAAAATAATACATAAATAGTTATGAATAGACGAATTAATGTAGATGAAAAAACTATCTATATTATTTTCGGGAAAATAATGAAGCAGGGATAGGTAAGGTTAGGCAGCAGAGATAGTTCTATGAGAGAACAGATATGGGCCGAACATTGGCCCTTTGTGACCCCATGTAAAGAACATTCTACATTGATGGTCCTAAACTTGCCTAACTCGAGTGTGTTTAGAGTAGAGATCTTTAACAAGTACCTGACATCGTATACGCTAAGCCACAACGCAGTTAATGTCCATTATCATAATATATATATATATATATATATATATATATATATATATATATATATATATGAATAAACCACAATAAGAATGGGAAAACAAGACTAAGATCTTTCAACCGTAACAAGCGGTCTTCATCAGAGTCAAAAACCGAACTGAACACCAGATGTTTTCTGCATCTGTGTTCAGTTGGGTTTTTGACTCTGACGAAGACCGCTTGTTACGGTTGAAAGATCTTAGTCTTGTTTTCCCATTCTTATTGTGGTTTAATCATTGATTGTTGTTTCACGTGTTTATGTGAATCTTTTTATTATATATATATATATATATATATATATATATATATATATATATATAATATATATATATATATATATATATATAGGAGTATGTATAGGTGTGTTCTCTAATCGGGGTTCGGTCAATTTTCCAGGATAAAAAATCAAACTCTCGTTGCCAACGTTTCGGTTTTATTTAAAACCTTTTTCATAGGCCTACAAACAAAGGATAATAAGAAATCAAACATATACACAATATAAAAATGGATTGTTACAACTTATGAATATTACAAGCAGAAATATTTCAGAGATACATAAAACAATATTACTTACAGAAGTAAGAATTTTTTAACTAAAAAAATGAAATTTACATTATTTAAAGAAACAACAATGTTAACCCGACAAAACCTTCGACTAGACTAATAAGATCTTTATGTATATGTATATATGTATATACATAACATGTGTAATCTGTTACAGCGTGATATTTACTCACATTGGGGAATTTAAAAAATTACGTTTCCACAAAAAAGAAAGGATTAATTTCAAAACTAACAACGCGTTTCGAAAACTTAATGTTTTCTTCAGGTTAACATCTGTACTATTGAGATGTTGCAACAGGGACATAGGAAGAATGAGAACAAAACAATCCGTAGTTAACCTTAATATTTCTTTTTTTGTGGGGATGTAATTTTTGAAATTTACTCATATGAAATAAATTTTCCTTTTTAAACTGCTTCAGATAATAGAAGGACAGATGGACAAAGAGAGAGTAAGAGAATTGAACAGTATGAAGGTAAATGAAACAGAGTGAGAAAAAAGATACAGAAAGATTGAGAGAAAGAAAGTGTTAAAATGATTATCTAATTATAATAATTTTAATGATTATCTGATAATTACGCTAATTAATTTAAAATGAGATCAGTTAAGTCTACATCAAACAAGCTGAAACCTATCTAAATACTCTTCAAGAAGATTACAGCAAAGAAATTAATTTCCAATAAAGAAAAGCTTTTGATAAATAGTAAAAGGAATTAGGAGAATTTATTGAAAAATTAAGAGACATAATAACTGAAACTGCATTCTGAAGTAGAGTCAATAAAGGAAAATTAAATTTTATCAAACATTATTAGAGATAAGTTAATGGTAATCTTGTTTATCCATTGAAGAATGTTTTTAAGTTTCTAATAATTTATTTTTTTTAGTAATAATTTGATGTATTTTTTATCAGTACAGTTGCCAGGTAGAATGTGATTAATCTGTCAATATTTCAAACAAGAGTTCGTCATCAACACAGTATAAGAAGAATAGTGGGAATAAGAGAGTTGTTGACGATTAAACACAAACTCGGTAGAGGGCTAACGCAAGCAATTACTATCGAGTTGTCTACCCATTTATATTATGATAGTTATTCAACTTATTGAATTAAAAAAAAAATTAAATGAAATTGTGACAATTTAAACTGTTTCAAAGTTTGAAACTAGCACTTATTCCTCATCATTTATTGCACATATGTGGTAATGATAAGGTTACGTTAGGTTGCAGGGGTAGTCCCTTTTAAGGAATCACACTTATGGCAAACATTGTCCCTTTGTGATACCACACAACGAAGATTGATTCTACATTGGAAGTCCTAAATTTTGCCCAACTCAAGTGTATTTAGAATACGAGTACCTGACATCGTGCGGGCTCGGAACCGACAGCGTAATGCCCATTCTGAGGAACGACGTCCTCAAGATTTATTCACCTCCCAAGTGAATAAACAAATATATCTATCAAGAAAAAAAAACGTAGTGAATCAGTTATTATATTGCATTTACTCATTGTAGGGTAAAAAGACAAACTGTCAGTTGTACCACAGACACTCACCCTTAGTTAATGCCTGAGAAAGAACAGTGTTCGAAACGCGTTTTTTATACCATTAAATTTTTATATGTGGAGACCTGTTTTGACTTTCTATGTGTTCCTAAGCCGTTTCGGCCATATAACCACCAAAAATCAAATCATGCCGACTAGTTATATGTGGAGATCATTTCATTAGCTTTTTACCCTACAATTTTATATAATTCGTAGTAAGTAAGATCTTAGTTTGAAAGCTAACAATGATCTAATCATGTTCATATGAACAGCCAAGTTCATTCGCAATTTTAACTCAACACAGACACTCTTTCCATTTCTGTATGCATATATAAAACAAATTGAACACATCTTCCTTCCATCAGATTTTTGTTATAATCTCTTACTTGTAGAATCTGAGTTTGATAGTTAACAAAAGAAGGAAAGAAAGAATTATTTGTTCTCACGGTTTTCTCACAGTACGAAAGTTAGAAAAAAAAGATATTAAAAAAACATTTGAAATGGATCGAACAAACTTATTATTTATTTGACAATAATATTATTAAAAGATTTTACGTTAAAAAAGTAATATATTGAAAACTTGTTAACTCCAAAGTAAGTTTCAGCATTAGAGACAAAAAAAAAACTGCTGAATGTTTGAAAATACTATAAAAAACTCTTCAGATGATTTATTACGTAAAAACAGTTTTGAAGTAAAAACAGTTTTGCATAATTTTTTAGAAAATGATTTGCAAATAAAACTGATATTCACAATTCAATACCACGTTCTTCTGATAATTTATCTGTTTCTTCGTTTTTTTAGGTATTGTTTTTCATAAAATAGAGAATTATCTGTTCTGAAACAATAATTTTTATTAAAAATCCAATGTGAGACAAGAGCAAGTAAGACCATCAGTAGAATTAAAGTAGTAAAGGTTAAATAATTTAATCGTTAAAATGTAGAAAACATGGGCAAAAGTTTATATATCAATTCTAAAGTTTATTTTCCCCAAAAAAACTTTATCAGAACCTGAATTGAATAGACTTTTCCTTTTATGAATGTTTAAAAAGTTATGGTATGCGTTTCACATTTATTTATATCTAGTTTTTAAAGAATCTCTTTTACCTTTTACTACCAAAGCATATCAGTAGAAAATTATAATTTTAATTCATCCTACTTTATAATATTTTACCTAGTAGTAATAGACGTAGCCAGTACTTGCGCAATGGAAATTCATTCTTTACAAAGTTTACAATATTATGCTGGGCTTTACTGTTAGTACTGTTCTTGGGTTGGCAAGTGTGGCTCACTTCTATTTGGCACATATTACGTCAATAAATTATAATGTATATATATATATATATATATATCTTAGGAGGCCCACATATGGTTTTTGGGGGCCCGATCAGATCCCGGTTTAAATCAGAAGCGTTAACTTGTATATGTTATTCCTTTTATTTTTAACTTATATATATACGTATATTTGTATAATTTTTAATTTTTTTTATTATTATTACTTCCATTTTTATAATTTTTAATTTATAATTTTATCTATTGGTTTTGCTTTTTCCGTAGCTCCTTTTTTACGCTAGTGCTGCTCTCATCGGTTGACTCTTTATTGCTTCGTTCGCACTCCGTTCTTCGACGTGGGGAGATCTCTCTCACTTCGTCCTCTCTTCTAGTCTACTCCTGATGACGAACAACAGTTCGAAATATTGAATTCTGTAAGTGTTCTTTTTATTCTGTGTCATTTTTCTGTGTCGTGCTTTGTGTAATTTAAAGTTATATATATATATATATATATATATACCATGATAAACGAAAAACGGTCCGGCATGATGTATAACACTTAAAATAAACAGTGACGCATCGACTGAAACATAACAAGAGACTCACTATTCAATATTTCGACCGTAATGGTGGTCGTCCTCAGGAGAAGAAGTGACTGTAGAAGTTGACTTCTAAGTCGACCATTACGGTCGAAATATTGAAAAGTGAGTATTTTGTTATGTTTCAGTCTATGTGTGACTGTTTATTTTAAGTATATATACATACATATATATATATATATATATATAAATAATATATATATATATTAGTATAGAAATGCAGCAAACCTTCTTGGAGGCATATTTTGTTCCGCAGCTGTACCGCAGCTTGGGCTTTTTGTTTTATTTCCCTCATAGGAAATGAAATCTGTATTACGACTTGGACGTACCATTCTCAGCTGCTTGCATCAATGGAGATCAGCTCTTGGAATGTCAAGAGGTTCGCCCACATCTGACCATCCTGCAGGGAACACATCTGGTGGGACAGTACCGTGGAATGTAGAAACAAAGGATGTACGATATCCTCAAAGAACTTCAATCGTTGCTGAGGTACATTTCAACAATATATATATATATATATATATCTCAATTAATCATGTGATTCAATCAACAAAGTCCAAAACCACAAGAAAAAAGAAAAAGAAATGAAAACATTCCTTTGAGGCCTTTCACTTTATGTGATCAGAAAGCAAACAAAGTAAGAAAAAAAGGACTTTTTTTTCTTACCTTGTTAGCTCTCTGATGATATAAAGTGAAATAATTGGGTGAATTCAGAAGAAAGCAGGATTAAATCGTTTTCTATACTATTATTTTTTTAACAGTTTCTAATACTACTATTCTACTTCTCAAGTTTTTCTTATTCACTAGATAGCTTGCACTCCCGTATTACCGTAATAGAGTAGATCCTCGTGCCTTAGAGTACCAGTGAATTAGTATCCGTATTATGAGCAATTCGCTTTACGAGCAGCCATTCGTAAGAATTTTGTCCCGTACGACAAGTAAAAATCCCTAGCACGAGCGACCGTCTTCCTCCAGCCTAGACGGTCTTCGTTTTAATTTTTATAGATTAATAAAACCCGACTTTTTCTTACACACATTTTTATTATTCATATTATATATACAGTTATGTCTATTTTTTCTAACTGCGCCTTCATTGTATAAAACAATGAACTTAAGAACAGTCATTTTGGGGTTCGAACGCATTATTTATTATTTATTTCATTGCGAAAAATTGCTACCTAATACAAGTAAATCGCAATACGAGCTGGTTCTAGGAACGAATTAATCCCGTATTGCAAGGTTCTGCTGTATGTACACTTTAACATTCGTATAAAATATTTCTTCCTTCTGAATAGAAGTTCAAGGAATCAGGCTTATCGAATGAAGTTGACTTTAATTTTAGAACAATATATATATATATGAAATATGATCAAACCACAATATGAAATGGGAAAACAAGACTAAGGCCTTTCAACTGTAACAAGCGGTCTTCGTCAGAATCAAAAACCTAACTGAAACACTAGATGCAGAAAACATCTGGTGAGGGGTTGAGAAGAGTGGGAGGGAAGAGTGGTATTTTAAAAAGGTGAAAGTGCAGGAAAGGACAAATGTCCAGAAATGGATGTTTGAGGAAACAAAGGAGTACAGTAAGAAAGAAAGATCATTGATTGTTATTTCACGTGTTTATGTGAAATCTTTTTATAAATCAAAATATAAATTCTTTTGCTACTAAAACTGGAACTTACTTAACTTTGTTTATAAACAGATTAATTTTTAAGAGGTTTAAAGTCTCGTTTCTGATTGTGAAAGAATCTATACAATAGTAGACTCATCCCTAGCATTTCTATACTAGCAGAAACCAAGACAGGTCCAGAAAGAGAAAAATCAGGAAATTGTTAACACTGGCGAGTGGTAGCCTAGTAGTGAATAGGATAAATAATAGTATAACCTTTCTAGGTAGATATTGTTGAAGACAACATGAATCAGACATGTTCTGCTTTTGTGAATAAGACTCTAGCGAATCATGTTGACGTTTATCTTGTTGAGAAACTAGGGAAGCGTTGTTGTCGACATGTCCTAAATGTCGTTTTGAATGCCTGCTTATACAATTAGTTTATTTTTAAAGCGATAATTGTTAGTATTGGTAGTTGTTAATTAAATATTTATTCATTGATATTAATTAATTAATTATTATTATTAGTTGCTTCAGATTATAGTCAAGAATTTTTAAAGCGATAATTGGTAGTATTGACAGTTATTAATTAAATATTTATTAATTTATATTAATTAATTAATTATTATTAGTTGCTTCAGATTATAGTCAGCAATTTTTTAAGCGATAATTGATAGTATTGGTAGTTGTTAATTAAATATTTATTCATTGATATTAATTAATTAATTATTATTATTGTAGGGTAAAAAATCTAATGAAATGGTCTCCACATATAAAAATTTCATGATATAAACAACGCGTTTCGAACACGTAGTGTTCTTCCTCAGGCATTAACTACAAAATACATTGACACCAGAGAGTTATCTATAGTACAAAGTAAATAAGTACAAAAATTAATATAAAATAAAATAATGCGGAAAGTACGAACCTAAGGATGAGTGCCTCTGAATAAGACTGACTGGTAATAGAATGGACATGGGTGGGGGTATAGGGTACATCTGTTTCTTACAATGAAGGCAGTATTATTATTAGTTGCTTCAGATTATAGTCAACAATTTTTAAAGCGATAATTGTTAATATAGACAGTTACTAATTAAATATTTATTAATTTATATAAATTAAATAATTATTATTATTAGTTGCTTCAGATTATAGTCAACAATTTTTAAAGCGATAATTGGTAGTATTGACAGTTATTAATTAAATATTTATTAATTTATATTAATTAATTAATTATTATTAGTTGTTTCAGATTATAGTCAACAATTTATTTTTTAAACAATTTAATTTAATTTCTGAGCAACTGTCTTGAATATTTCATAGTGTTTGACAAGAAATTTTTGTTTTTTTTTTCTTACTGCTTATAAATTAAACAGGGAAAGGGTAAACAGTGTTTCCATTATAATTCACCTCGGAGATAATATATTGAAGAAAGAAGAAGATATAAATACATGCATGGGAGGTGTGAAAGAGTGAGTAAGTGAATGAATATAAACATTGATATTAGTGTTGGGTGGAGGGGGGTGGGGAGGAAGCATTAGGCGTTATCTACAGGGCGGAGTGTCGGCAAAGCAGCGTGTTGTTGATAACAGGCAACACCAACACCCAAGTGGCGTCTTCAACATCAATCGATAAGACCCTGCAGAGGCTCTCTTTTTGATAACCTATTAAAGTTCATTTTATTTTATTTTTTAGACACCTTGTCCAACCAAAAATATACTCTGTATAATATTAAACCATATATGAATGTCAGCAGGACGCAAAATACAAAATATTTCAAATAATTTTCTTTAATGCTAAGACTGGTTATATTCACAGACTGTCAATGATCAAAACTACAATATGAAATGGGAAAACAAGACTAAGATCTTTCAACCGTAACAAGCGGTCTTTAGGTTGGGTTTTTGACTTTGACGAAGACCGCTTGTTACAGTTGAAAGATCTTAGTCTTCTTTTCCCATTTCTTATTGTGGTTTGATCATTGATTGTTATTTCACGTGTTTGTTTGGAATATTTTTATATATGGTACATATATGGTACATATCTATGGCACGTATATGGTATATTGGCCTTTTGTGATATCACACAATGAACAATTCTACATTGGGAGTACTAAATTTTGCCTAACTCAAGTGTATTTAGAGTAACTAGTGTATTTAGAGTAACTAGTATTGGATCTTTTAACTGACATCATAAGGCTCGGGACTGACAGCCTTTTTCAAAACCCGCCAGACAATCCTGAATCATTATAAACTCCAGAACAGTTTAGCACGTTGTGCATCTTGAAGTGTCATCCCACTTGGAGGACCAGGTCTTGCGTTTATAAAAACGATTCACGAGATATAACACTTTTTTTTTAATAATACTATTTTTAAATGTATGCATAAGTTTTATTATATTCAAAATTACTAATATTATATTGATCAAAATAATTTAAATTAAATCATAAACAAAAAAAGCTCTAAAATTTACATTCACTGAACGGTTTTGATTTCACTAGGCTTTGTGTCTCAGTAAATTTACTTTTATCAAACCAAAATAAAAGCGTCTTCCACAATTTTATTTGATTTATTATTAAAAAGAGAATTACAATATTTATAATAGCCCGTAAATTTCGCAGTCAATTTATTATTTACTGATAAGTGAAAAATTCAAAATTTCATTAAATTAATGCTATCTTCCCCTAGTTGAAATACGTTGTTTTGATTTTACTAAAATATTATATTCATATATCAAAGGGAAAAATTACGTTATAATTTTTACAACTGTCTCATAAAATAGGTCGTGGAAGTTTTATTGTTCACGGATAGTGAAAAATGATTTCCTAGTTGAATTTAATTTAGTATATAAAAGAGCAAAACATCCTACTGTACAATTATTTTGAACCTAAAACTAGACGGCATATCGAATCCGTTATATTTCATTTAATGATTTTATTAATAATTAATAAATCTTATTGTTTAATTATTATCGCTGCTTGTCTACTTTTATGAATAAAGATTTAAATTACAAATTATAAAAAGAAAGAAAATGCAAATGCTCCCGGTTTCTTTTATTTATTCATTTACTGTTTTTCATTTTTGAATCAATAATTAAAAAAACACTTTTTTTTAATTTTCATTTATTAATTAAAATAAAATAATTAAAGTTATTCTATAGGATATGATTCTAATTGATTGTTTTACTTTTTTTCATTTTTGAATATAGTTATTCAGAAGAGACACTAATTGTTTTCCTTTTCTTTATTTATTTAAAATAAAGTCAATTAAAGTAATTGTTCAGTATATAATTATAATTGGTTGCTTATGTCATAGTTGAGTGTATGCCGTTCTAGTTTTTCCATCGCTTAAATATATTCAATCATTAGTTGTTCAATCCGTAATTGTGTGGTATTTACTCATTCTGAGGTAAAATGGATGAACAAACAAAAGTCTCCATACAAATGAAGTTTTATTCAACAGCAACGCGTTTTGAACACTTTGTGTTCATCATCAGGAAGACACTATAATACAAATTATATCTAATCAGTTACAAACTTAGAGTGAAATAATAAAATATCTTGAATTCTCTTAATTGCATTTTATTATTTCACTCTAATTTTGTAACTGATTAGATATAATTTGTATTATAGTGTCTTCCTGATGATGAACACGAAGTGTTCGAAACGCGTTGAATAAAACTTCATTTGTGTGGAGACTTTTGTTTGTTTATCCATTTTACTTCAGAATTAAATATATTAGTATCCCACTGCCATAAGGAAGTCGTAGTAATTTTGAAATTTTATTTAACAATTTCTGGATGAGTGTATGCCACTCTAGTTTTTCCATTGCTTAAATATATTAATATGCTACTACCCTAAGCAAGTCGTAGTGATTTTAAAATTCTGTATGATAGATTCTGAATAATTTGTATATAATACCATTGTAACTTCTAGTTATAAAATTATATACTCGTAATTTTTAGGATTAGTCGTAAATCAAGATACATCAATAGAAGGATTTGAGACAGGGTTGTGGCGACAAGAGGGTGTAAGTGAGGGGGTAAGCAGGTGACAAATCTGCCACTCACGTTTGACCTTTGCGTTAATGACGATCCATCAGTCTCTGCAAAAACAGGATATACAAGTAGTGTCTGTGGAGACCAGAGGTGGAGATCAGCCATAAATCTTTTTTACTTCAACGTCAACTCTTAAAAATTGCCTTTTCTATATATATAAAAATATCATATATATATATATATATATATATATATATATATATATATATATATATATATATATATATATCATGATACAAACGACAATAAGAAATGGGAAAACAAGACTAAGATCTTTCAACCGTAACAAGCGGTCTTCGTCAGAGTCAAAAACCCAACTGAAAGACCGCTTGTTACGGTTGAAAGATCTTAGTCTTGTTTTCCCATTTCTTATTGTGGTTTGATCATTGATTGTTGTTTCACGTGTTTATGTGAAATCTTTTTATATATATAATATATATATATATATATATATATATACATATATATATATATACCTAAAATAAACTGTGGCACATAGACAGAAACATAACACTTTTCAATATTTCGAACGTAATGGCGGTCGTTCTCAGGAGAAGAAGTGAATTGACGAAGAGACGACAGTCAACTACCAACTGGGTGAGGGCTAAAGCAGTGCTACCGCAAAGGAGAAAAACGAAAAAGGAACTAAGGAGTCCAGACCAAAGAAAAAAAGACAATTTTTTTTAAAAAAGTAGAATAAAGGTGAAGAAAACAAAACATATGGAAACATAAAATAAACATAAACTAAACATAAAAAATAACGGTTTAAATTCAAGCCAGTTTTTGAGAAATATATATATATATATATATTATCAACCGGAAAACGATCGTCTTCAAAAGAAGGAGTCTCCGATGGTCTCCAACCGGCTCTGTATCAGAGCGCTTGGTTTCCCTCTCTTAACTCTCCTGACGACGGTTCAAATAAAAAATTAGACTACATGAACACACACACACAATATATATATATAATATATAACAAATTCAATAATATATCAACCGTTGGATAGAATAGGTGTATAATGTAATCGGGATTCGGTCAATTTTCCAGGATCAAAATCAAACTCTCAATGCCGACGTTTTGGTTTTATTTAAAACCCTTTTTCATAGGCCTACAAACAAAGGATGACAAGAAATCATATATAAACATCAACATATAACTAACATCAAAATGGAATATTACAGTTGTGAAAAAACAAAAATATATATACAAGTAGAAGTAATAGAAAAGCAATAAACATTTTTATGAACTTACAGAAGTCAAAATTTTTGAATTAGAAAAATGATGAAATTTACATTATGTAAAATGAAGTAACCATAGATAGTGAACTAACATCTTAACTGGTCAAAAACTTGGACCAGACTAACTGATTACAATTACATGTAAACCAAACACTGTTCACTCAAAGAACACAAAAAGGAACTAAGGAAATTAAATTTCACTAAAATCAACTTAACACTCCTGAATAAATAGTGTTCAAATTGGTAATGTCACTTCTATGATTAACTGAACTTAGATCTTTTTTAATTTATAGCATTTCGAGGGTCTTTCTTCTTTACTCATCTTGTTCTTTATCTATTATAATTGCTTCTTCAAAATCGAACATGTGACCTTCGTTTAAGGCATGGAATAAAAAATATAAGGCATTTTTCATAAAAATGTTTATTGCTTTTCTATTACTTCTACTTGTATATATATTTTTGTTTTTTCACAACTGTAATATTCCATTTTGATGTTAGTTATATGTTGATGTTTATATATGATTTCTTGTCATCCTTTGTTTGTAGGCCTATGAAAAAGGTTTTAAATAAAACCGAAACGTCGGCATTGAGAGTTTGATTTTGATCCTGGAAAATTGACCGAATCCCGATTACATTATACACCTATATATATAAATGTATCAATGATCAAACCACAATAAGAAATAGGAAAACAAGACTAAGATCTATCAACCGTAACAAGCGGTGTTCGTCAGAGTCAAAAACCCAACTGACGAATCAGTTGGTGTTTATGTGAAATCTGTATACATATATATATATATATATATAATATATAATTGAATAACTGACCACATTTCACTGATATCATTTTTTACACCAGTTTTTCGAAGTCTCTGAATACTTTCTTCTTTCCTTCATATAAACGTTGGAGAATATTAATTAAATGGGAACCGGCATATTTCGACTGGTTTCCAGTCATCTTCAGGGCAATTAAAAAATTGTTAAAGTTTTTAGAAATGGTATTAAGGCACAGAGTAACTAATGTCATAATAAACTGTGACATTATTTTGAAACATGTTTCTATGTGAAAGTTCGATTTTGGACCCAGAGAATTGACCAAATCTCGATTGAATAATTGACTTTTCTATAAAACTAAAAAAAGATGTAGTCTATGAAGTCAACAATAAAATTTACACATAAAATAATGATAAAAAATACTATTAAGCTGTCATCGCTTCGATATTTCCAATAATCAATAAAAGAAATGTTTTTGCGCTTAAGTGATGATGTTTTTTTAAAGTGTTAAATATTTAACTGCGTATAACTCATAGCTGTATTTGTAGTTCCACACAAAACCCTAAACCAACTCTGTTTGTTAAACAGTTATTTGTGGGTTGTAGTGAAGTATTGTTTAGTTGGCTCACTAATATTTCATCTTATTGCGAATAGTTTGTTTGTTTTTCATTGCTGTAGTTTTGAAAATAGATTTCATGATTTAAAATTCTGTTGTTTCATGATCATGGTTAAATAATAATTAGAATTATAAACAGGTTATTACCAGTTTGATCATTAATATAATATTATCAGAATTACTGATCCCCGGTCCAGAAATATTATCTATTACAAATATATCGCTTATTGTAATCAGTACACAGTTCTTTTTATTGTTTAAAAAGATCTCCTAGCGGGTGATAACGTCAACCCTTACCGGATTTTTGTTTGATCGGTATTTCTACAGATTCTACTTTGACTAAATCAAGTGAATTTCGAGTAGGGATCTTTAACGAGTACCTGACATCGTACAGGCTTGGGACCGATAGCTTAACTAACGTTCTCTCCGAGGGACGACGTACTCAGATTTATTCATCTCCCATATATTTAACTTTAACGAGTACCTGACATCGTACAGGCTTGGGACCGATAGCTTAACTAACGTCCTCTCCGAGGGACGACGCACTCAGATTTATTCATCTCCCACGTGAATAAATCGAGGGCAAGGTGGGGATCGAACCTCGTACTACCAGCCCAGAGGAGGGTATGTTAACTACTGAACTAACCTGGTCCTTCCAGTACATCGGTTATTGTTATAATTTTTTTCCAAACCTGAGTACTTTTTTGTTGAGTTCAGTCCAGCACAGCGAGTTGTTTTTTTAACAATCCTTATATTGTCTCTGGTAAAGCAAGAGATAAGATTTCCTTATTTCAATGTTCAAGATGTAAAAATTTCAATGAAAAGATGTAAACCATACAAAAGTGGATGATTTCCCAAAATAGATGACTTCTTATATTGCTATAGTTTAAGTAGTAAACAAGATTTCACAACAAACACATCAAATAACAATCAATGTTCAAACCACAATAAGAAAGGGAAAAAATACTAGGATCTTTCAACTGTAACAAGAGGTCCGGTTGAGTTTGGTTTTTCACTCTGACGAAGACCGCTTGTTATTATGGTTGACAGATTTTAGTCTTTTTTTCTTATTGTGGTTTAAACATTAGTTTAAATATTACAACAATATCTTGTAGCTTTACTATTTATTACGTGTTTAATTTATTTGAGTTTTTTGCAACACTTTCAGTTTTACGAACACTAAAATGACAATTTACATTTTTTCGGTTATAGTTATCACTTTTGGTGTTTTCCAAAAGTGATTACATGTAGCGATGTCCACTGTACATAAAACATTACAATTTCAAGTTGTTTTTATTGAATATTCAGTTTTTTTTCGTTTTTACAATCGCACAAAGTAGAATTAAACTAATGTTTAAACTCTGTCTAAATTCATAAAAAGATTAAAGGGTAGGGGAAAGCAGTTCTGGAGGATTTCAGGCTTTCTTGATAGGTCAATTACAGGATTAGTTATTCACTAGCTTGCTTGCGAAAAACACGGTTTGCTCTTTTAATTTATCGCTGTCTTTTGTCGTTTCTTTTCAACGCGGAAATTATAAATTTAATACTGGGATTTGTTGTTGAATCCATTCTTAAAATTGAGCCATTTTTTTTATTGCTAGATAAAAATAAGATTTTACTGTCAAGGCATTATAAATATATATATTAATGTGTAACATTGTTTATCTCTGAAAGTGTGAACTCAGTGAATATAAAAAACGAATTTATTTTATCTTTATTTCACTTTTTTAACATTAGTATGCTAGTATTGTGATTCATTAACTTACAATTACAAAATGACAATTAAGATTGTGTCAATTCACGAATTATGCAAGCATTTATTTTGTGGTATTTACTATACATTAAATATTTGTAAATTTTTGTAGCAGTCCTTCCTGTATGCATATATTGTTCAAAATTAGACCATATTTAGCTGAAACTTGCTTTTTTATAAGTTTCTCGAGTTTTCAGAATAACCATCTTGTTACTGTATCCACAGAATATAGTAAGTGACTATTCGACATGCTAAATGAACGCATGTTTCTTCTGTCTTCAGCCATTATCAAGAAATGAATGCATTTTGAAGTTTAAAGCTTTATATAAAAAAGGTGGAATTTGTTGCCCGCCATTCAAATCCAATTCTCAGCCCCCCCCCCCCCCAAACCTCAGTAACACATTCCATCTTTTTTATATAAAGCTTTAAACTTCAAAATTTATTCATTTCTTGATAATGGCTGAAGACAGAAGAAACATGCGTTCATTTAGCATGTCGAATAGTCACTTACTATATTCTGTGGATACAGTAACAAGATCGTTATTCTGAAAACTCGAGAAACTTATGAAAAAAGCAAGTTTCAGCTAAATATGGTCTAATTTTTAACAATATATGTATACATTAAATAATACATTTATCGTTATACATTTTTTTTTTTTTTTATGAAATAGTTATGGATTTCATATGTCGTCGTATAATATGGTAGGGAGTCATTTGATAAGATAATCGGGGTATGGACGGGAGTGAGGACGATTTAGTGAAGTCGATAAAGAGGACTGAAAAAGTTTGGCAAACTTATTTGAAGTTAGATGAAACAAACGCAGTATTGGCAATGGGATGGCACAAAGTGTGAAGGCAATTGCATTTAAATATTAGGTAAACAAGGATTTTAAAGAGTTGAGCCAGGTTAGCCGAGTGGTTAACGTACTCGCTTCTGAACTGGTACGTCTCAAGTTCGATATTCACCTGGCATTCGATTTATTCACGCGGAAGGTGAATAAATCTGAGTACGTCGTCCTCCAGAGAGGACGTTAAACCGTCTGTCCCGAGCCTGTACTCGTTGAAGATCCCTACTCTAAATACACTTGAGTTAGGCAAAATTTAGAACCCCCAATGTAGAATTAACAGGTAATGTGGCTCGACCATTACTAGAATGGGTGCCAAATAATAAATGACTCACAATCCGCTCCCAGAACAGCACTAAACTGTGAAGAAAGCCTTAGTCATCATATCAAACAATGACACCAAAGATATCAAAGATACCTTGCCTTAAATCACAATAAGAATCATAAAAAACAGATGGGTACAGTTAGTCGATGATTATAATCCATTAAAATACGTATTAATGATAATATTGTTTATGCATAATAAAAGTATTATTTGCTAAAGGTAACAATATCAGAGTAGCCTAGTCTACTCACTCTCACTCTGCCCTCATTGTAAATTACTAATATCCAGATGAAAATTTATGTTATTTGGAAGACTTAAAAAAAGATTTAAAAGTCCGGAAACTTGAGGGTTGAGTGTACGTATTTTACTTGGAGTTAAGTTAGCACATTTATTGTAAACTGATCTTCAATCGATAAAATAAATCATTTTTAGAAGTAAAACGTTTTTATATTTTAAAATTAAATGTTAACTATTATTTGTAATCTATTATTATAAAATATAAAAAAAATAAGAATTAATTTAAATCAATAGCGCTATCAATTTATATAAACTGAAAAGTCACTTATTAACAATACTAAAAGGAGAAATATAAATATAATTTCCTTTTGATAAGAAAATTGAGTACTTGTAATATTACGAGTGATTAGATTGTTCTTATAATAAAGCAAGACGTAGTTGTCAAGTTGTAGTGGCTTGTAAGAGAACTTTTGAACTCTCTGTAACAAAAGATTGTTTGCAGGTATAAACCAGTCCGTTTTCACACGTCAACAGTCCAACACGGAGAAAATTACGTCTCACCATACCAAGGTATATAAATCATGTAATTTGATATTATTTTTCATTATTGATCTTTACATATACTTTATGATATGCTGTAAACGATATTTTATACACGATACCTGTATTAATAGTTAATTTGAAAAAAAATTTCAATTATTGTTGGATATATAAAAATTAATTCAATTAATTTATAATTAAGAGGTGAAAACTTTTAATAGCTTTCCTTACTCTGAAAACTTACTGCGGTCACAATTCACTCCCTGGAAACCAAAAATTTACCTACAGCAGAAAACCACTGCTCTACTGTATAGTATATATCAGGCATGGGCAACCTGCGGCCCAGCACGTGTATTTGTGTGGCCCTCGGAGATTATCTGGAATTCTATCTTAATATTAAAAGTTCCTTTGCCTTGTTGGTTATTTAAAAAAAGCTCACCGTGGCTTTTGGAAGGTAATTACAACATGAGAGGGAGAGAGAGATAGAGCAGAGAGAGAGAGAGAGAGAGAGAGAGAGGCCCTATAGCAACAAATGTTTTAGTTTTCTCAAATATGACGCACTAATCTTTTAGAGATTATTTTTGATCATTCTTTATCATAAGGAAATAATGAGATATGAATAATACATTTCATTATAGGAACAATAAAAAGTTAAATAATTATTGACACATTAATACAGCATCAGTATGTATTTCTATATACTTATAAAAATACATTGTACATATAAGCTGTATATATACAGATACCACAGAAATTACCATGTGGCCCGCGGTCACTTGGAAATTATATAATGTGGCCCCCAGTTCACAAAAGGTTGCCCATGCCTGGTATATATACAAGCTACGGCAGTTATACTGTTTGGTCTTCCATTCCTTGTATTGGAAGTTTACCTTACAATGAAACCCAAGTGTTCGAAACGCGTAGAATAAAAAGGCTTCTTCTTTTGTATGGAAACTTTGTTTTATCAATTTACTCCAGTACGAGTAAATATCAGATAGTTACGTATTGCTCAACTAATGACACAGGAGTTATTACAGAAAAATTTATTAGGATCAATGACAAATTCATAATAATGTTGACTATTTGTCAAATATTATTTGGCAAATAATATTTGTCCTACTAACAATTTGTACTAATATTTACTATTCTGAGGTAAAATGGATAAACCAACAAAAGTCTCCACACAAATGAAGTTTTATTCAACGCGTTTCGAACACTTTGTGCTCATCATCAGGAAGACACTATCATACAAATTATTGCACAACTAATGATTTAATATTTACTATTTGTACAAATATTAACATTTGTTGAATTATTGAATAATTGAATTAGATGAATCATTGTTTTTCTTAATTCCAAAGTCCAAAATTAATACCGCAACGAAAAATGCTAAAAATCACATAATGACCTCATTCTGTATCAACATACTACTTTATAATATTACTACTATATTGATTCTAAATTATTAGGAAATATATTACTAATAACGGGAGTTATTACGGTTTGGGTTGGGAGAGTTTTAAAGGGTTGAAACAGATTAAATCTATTTCGTTTATTTTAAATGGGCAATAATTGCTTGTAATACGAGTTTCTGTAATCCGAATTCGGGTCTAGAACAGATTTAACTCATTCCTCATGGTGCCGCTGTATATCATCGTCAGGGAATTCGATATTAAGTTATAAAAAAGCTGAGTGTAGACCACTTCAGATTTTTTTTAGATGAAATTTTGTTGGTAATAAATGAATAAAACCGTTTAAAAAATGAACACAGATGGTGACTATAAAATTCTAACGTAGATCAATTAGTTATTATGTGGTATTTACTCATTACGTGGTTTTTAGCTCTCATGAGTGACAGTTTGTAAAATCGGTTGATTGCAAGGGCGCGACTAGCCGTTTTTAATTCTAATGTAGTGCAATCAGTTATTATGTGGTATTTACTCATTGTAGGGTAAAAATCTAATGAAATGGTCTCCACATATAAAAATTTTTATATAAACAACGCGTTTCGAACACGTAGTGTTCTTCCTCTCATTATATGGTGAAAAGTTAATGGACAAGTCTCCAAGTATACAAGTTTAAGCATAAAAACAGCACGTTTCGAACATGTAATTTTCTTCTTCAAGTGCAACTGTTGCACCACATCACCGACCCTTAGTTATACTTGAAGAAGAACACTACGAGTTCAAAACGCGTTGTTTATATGATTAAACTTCTATACTTGGAGACTTTTTCATTAACTTTTTAACGCTACAGTGATAATCAAATATTGATTTCGATGTAGGGTAAAAAGGTAATGAAATAGTCTCCACATACAGAAATTTAATGGTACAAATTTGATGAATAATAATGGTTAAAATTTAATGGTTCATTAGCTTTTTACCCTACATTGAGTAAATACCATATAATGACTGATTTCACGAAGTTAAAATTTATTTCGATATAAATGTCATAATATTTTAATTTTCTTAGCCTTTTGTTGTTAAATAGATTGTAAAGTCTGAAAAAAGAACTTTGTAATGTACATCAACCTTTCGTTGACCCCGGTCGATTGGAAACAGAAAATAAAAAACTCATCATATTTCCTCCGCATATTATTGTAATCACAGTTAAAAGATGAAAAAACATCCACTTTCTTGGCGCTTGTTCAAAATATATCAAACTTAAGTTCCAGCAGAAGCACCCCTTCTTAATGAGTAGACTTCCAACTAAAAACCTTAGAAAGTAACTTTTCTTTCTATTTTATTTTGAAATATTGTTAAAGAGTTGATGAGAAAAGGGTGGTGGGGGGGGGGGGAATTTCATTTCACCCATTTTACAAAAAACGACTGTTGAATTATATTCATCGAGTTAAAAAGAAACTAGAGGAAACTTTATTATTGTTTTTAATGTGAAAATGATACAGTTTTGGGGAGGTGGGGGGGAACAATGAAACAGTCATAAGACAAATTTAAAACTGTTGGCAAAGATTAAGAGAACTGGCTTAAGCCTTATGATTATAGTTCCACTGTTTCATTAGAACTTACTTTGACAAATAGTCAACATTATTATGAATTTGTCATTGAAATGAATAACCGCATACAATAACTTTATAATAAAATAACAAATTTGTTTTGAACAACGCAAACAAAATAAATAAATATAAAAATATTCAAATGTATAATTGCATACTATTCAAATATTCAAATGTATGTATAATTGCACACTTTCTATTATTTTGTGGCATTAACATATATAAGATGAATAAGTGTTTTTCTTAATTTCAAACAGGATTCAGCTAATTTTCTAAATTTAAAAATCAAACTCTCGTTTGCCAACGTTTCGGTTTTCTTCTAAAAACTTCTTTCATAGGCAGAAGAAAAAACTTTTTGAATAAGAATATAAAATTTACATTACTTAGAGAACTAACTATTTTGACTTCGGCAAATTAAAAACTAAAACGTCGACAACGAGACTTTGATTTTTGAACCTACGAAATTGATCAAATCCTGATTAAATAATAACATATATATATATATAATATCCAAGTTGGTTTTTGACTATGACGAAGACCGCTTGTTGTCGTTGAAAGATCTTAGTGTTTTTTCCCCCATTTCGTATTGTGGGTTGATCATTGATTGTTAATTTACGTGTTTATGTGAAACCTTCTTATCGATTATAAATATATATTATATATATATATATTATATATATATATATATATATATATATATATATATATGATAACTTCCGTTGTTATGATTAGGTGCAGTTAACTTTGTGTATAGTTTATTTGAGTTTTTCGGTTTAAAATTGTATTAGTTTTAAGTAAATTGTGAAACTACGTTTGTAAATAACATCCTTGAAAATGGTCGATGAAGACCGAATCATGTCGTTATACACGAATAAAAATTTTGGATAACTGATGTATCTTGTCCCAAACTTTTGGAAGCCAAAGGTCAGGAAATTTGAAAAATTAATTCGAAAATGTTTTAAAATAGAAATAGACATAGGTTTTAATAGAACTTGTATCAATGAAGGCCTGCTCCCCAAATATATATATATATATGTGTGTGTGTATATTATTTATCTATAACTGCTACTTGTAGGCATTTTCTTTCATCTCAAACGATTAAAATGAAAAACGCGTAGAAACAACAACACAACTAACTTAAATATTATTAACATCTCACGTCGTTATCAGGTGACTAAGAGGTAGAAAAGTTGTGCAAATCTGCTAAAAGCTACATCTCTACTTCTTCTTCTCCTGATGATGAAGAGATCGTAATATTGAAGTGAGCAGCGTTGTTTCTTCGTGTTGTTCTCTTGTAGTCGTTTGATGATTTGTCCATAAAGTGAGTCTGTCTCGGGCTTTAATTGTTCTATTTTCAATTTTTATTTTTGAGTTTCATATTTTAATTTGTAGACTTAATTATTTTAAATATTATAATTAAACAGAATTTTTTTTAATTGGATACCTTTAGATGTTATGACATTTTTTTTAATTAATCTAACACGTCAGATTTATAATTAGATTTAATTCAGAAAATCTAAATAATGTCTGAAAGGTTTTGTTGTAATTCTTTCCATCGCTCAAAATTTGTATGATACCTGAAACTAAAAATGTTGAATTTCCTTTTGTGCCAACATCCGTGACAAGTTGAATACATTAGATGTTCTTATATAAACGTCAATCATGATAGTGAGGCATATATATTACGCCTTCATCACAAGGGGATTCCATTACACTGAATACTTAACAGCCTGATTGTCTGTTAACTCCTCAATCACTTAGTTTTAGTCATGTTGACTCACAGTACCCAACTGTCAACATTTCAAGAGTTTTTGAGCATAATACAATTTTGTACATACACATTAATACAAACTGTCTGCAACGGCAAAAAACCGCCGAGCACTCAAGCATGTGTCTAACCTCGCTATCCACATCTGCACTGTCACATCCAAACAAGATGTCTTATAGGGTCAAAGCTGTAAATATATAATTGTAGTGAGTGTACCGAGACAACAATAACAGAGCGCGTGATATCCAAAAGTCACCTTACTTTTTAATCACACCTCTTATATTTTCTTCTTTCTGATGTCCACATTTATTATCGTTTTAGTGCTGTTCTAGGGAGGGTAAGTGTGGGCCATTTACTATTTAGCACTCATATTAGCAAAGTGTGAGCCATTTACTATTTAGCACTCATATTAGCAATGGGTGAGCCATTTACTATTTAGCACTCATATTAGCAAAGTGTGAGCCATTTACTATTTAGCACTCATATTAGCAATGGGTGAGCCATTTACTATTTAGCACTCATATTAGCAAAGTGTGAGCCATTTACTATTTAGCACTCATATTAGCAATGGGTGAACCATTTACTATTTAGCACTCATATTAGCAATGGGTGAGCCATTTACTATTTAGCACTCATATTAGCAAAGTGTGAGCCATTTACTATTTAGCACTCATATTAGCAATGGGTGAGCCATTTACTACTTAGCACTCATATTAGCAATGGGTGAGCCATTTACTATTTAGCACTCATATTAGCAAACTGTGAGCCATTTACTATTTAGCACTCATATTAGCAATGGGTGAGCCATTTACTATTTAGCACTCATATTAGCAAAGTGTGAGCCATTTACTATTTAGCACTCATATAGCAATGGGTGAGCCATTTACTATTTAGCACTCATATTAGCAATGGGTGAGCCATTTACTATTTAGCACTCATATTAGCAAAGTGTGAGCCATTTACTATTTAGCACTCATATTAGCAAAGTGTGAGCCATTTACTATTTAGCACTCATATTAGCAATGGGTGAGCCATTTACTATTTAGCACTCATATTAGCAAGGGTGAGCCATTTACTATTTACCTCATATTAGCAAAGTGTGAGCCATTTACTATTTAGCACTCATTTAGCAATGGGTGAGCCATTTACTATTTAGCACTCATTTAGCAAAGTGTGAGCCATTTACTATTTAGCACTCATATTAGCAAAGTGTGAGCCATTTACTATTTAGCACTCTAAGCAAGGGTGAGCCATTTACTATTTAGCACTCATATAGCAAGGGTAGCCATTTACTATTTAGCATCATATTAGCAAAGTGGAGCCATTTACTATTTAGCACTCATATTAGCAATGGGTGAGCCATTTACTATTTAGCACTCATATTAGCAAAGTGTGAGCCATTTACTATTTACACTCATATTAGCAATGGGTGAGCCATTTACTATTTTAGCACTCATATTAGCAAAGTGTGAGCCATTTACTATTTAGCACTCATATTAGCAATGGGTGAGCCATTTACTATTTAGCACTCATATTAGCAAAGTGTGAGCCATTTACTAATTAGCACTCATATTAGCAATGGGTGAGCCATTTACTATTTAGCACTCATATTAGCAAAGTGTGAGCCATTTACTATTTAGCACTCATATTAGCAAAGTGTGAGCCATTTACTATTTAGCACTCATATAGCAATGGGTGAGCCATTTACTATTTAGCACTCATATTAGCAAAGTGTGAGCCATTTACTATTTAGCACTCATATTAGCAAAGTGTGAGCCATTTATATTTAGCACCATATTAGCAATGGGTGAGCCATTTACTATTTAGCACTTATTAGCAAAGTGTGAGCCATTTACTAATTAGCACTCATATTAGCAATGGGTGAGCCATTTACTATTTAGCACTCATATTAGCAAAGGTGAGCCATTTATTTTAGCACCATATTAAGCAAAGTGTGAGCCATTTACTATTTAGCACTCATATAGCAATGGGTGAGCCATTACTATTTAGCACTCATATTAGCAAGGTGAGCCATTTACTATTTAGCACTCATATTAGCAAAGTGTGAGCCATTTACTATTTAGCACTCATATTAGCAAAGTGTGAGCCATTTACTATTTAGCACTCATATTAGCAATGGGTGAGCCATTTACTATTTAGCACTCATATTAGCAATGGGTGAGCCATTTACTATTTAGCCTCATATTAGCAAAGTGTGAGCCATTTACTATTTAGCACTCATATTAGCAATGGGTGAGCCATTTACTATTTAGCACTCATATTAGCAAAGTGTGAGCCATTTACTATTTAGCACTCATATAGCAATGGGTGAGCCATTTACTATTTAGCACTCATATTAGCAATGGGTGAGCCATTTACTATTTAGCACTCATATTAGCAAAGTGTGAGCCATTTACTATTTAGCACTCATATTAGCAATGGGTGAGCCATTTACTATTTAGCACTCATATTAGCAAAGTGTGAGCCATTTACTATTTAGCACTCATATTAGCAAAGTGTGAGCCATTTACTATTTAGCACTCATATTAGCAATGGGTGAGCCATTTACTATTTAGCACTCATATTAGCAAAGTGTGAGCCATTTACTATTTAGCACTCATATTAGCAATGGGTGAGCCATTTACTATTTAGCACTCATATTAGCAATGGGTGAGCCATTTATATTTAGCCTCATATTAGCAAAGTGTGAGCCATTTACTATTTAGCACTCATATTAGCAATGGGTGAGCCATTTACTATTTAGCACTCATATTAGCAAAGTGTGAGCCATTTACTATTTAGCACTCATATTAGCAATGGGTGAGCCATTTACTATTTAGCACTCATATTAGCAATGGGTGAGCCATTTACTATTTAGCACTCATATTAGCAAAGTGTGAGCCATTTACTATTTAGCACTCATATTAGCAAAGTGTGAGCCATTTACTATTTAGCTCATATTAGCAAGGTGAGCCATTTACTATTTAGCACTCATATTAGCAAGTGTGAGCCATTTACTATTTAGCACTCATATAGCAAGGTGAGCCATTTACTATTTAGCACTCATATAGCAATGGGTGAGCCATTTACTATTAGACTTATTAGCAAGGTGAGCATTTACTATTTAGCACTCATATTAGCAAGTGTGAGCATTTACTATTTAGCACTCATATTAGCAAGGGTGAGCCATTTACTATTTAGCACTCATATTAGCAAGTGTGAGCCATTTACTATTTAGCACTCATATTAGCAATGGTGAGCCATTTACTATTTAGCACTCATATTAGCAAAGTGTGAGCCATTTACTATTTAGCATATATTAGCAATGGGTGAGCCATTTACTATTTAGCACTCATATTAGCAAAGTGTGAGCCATTACTAATTAGCACTCATATTAGCAATGGGTGAGCCATTTACTATTTAGCACTCATATTAGCAAAGTGTGAGCCATTTACTATTTAGCACTCAATTAGCAAAGTGTGAGCCATTTACTATTTAGCACTCATATAGCAATGGGTGAGCATTTACTATTTAGCACTCATATTAGCAAAGTGTGAGCCATTTATATTTAGCCTCATATTAGCAAAGTGTGAGCCATTTACTATTTAGCACTCATATTAGCAATGGGTGAGCCATTTACTATTTAGCACTCATATTAGCAAAGTGTGAGCCATTTACTATTTAGCACTCATATAGCAATGGGTGAGCCATTTACTATTTAGCACTCATATTAGCAATGGGTGAGCCATTTACTATTTAGCACTCATATTAGCAAAGTGTGAGCCATTTACTATTTAGCACTCATATTAGCAATGGGTGAGCCATTTACTATTTAGCACTCATATTAGCAAAGTGTGAGCCATTTACTATTTAGCACTCATATTAGCAAAGTGTGAGCCATTTACTATTTAGCACTCATATTAGCAATGGGTGAGCCATTTACTATTTAGCACTCATATTAGCAAAGTGTGAGCCATTTACTATTTAGCACTCATATTAGCAATGGGTGAGCCATTTACTATTTAGCACTCATATTAGCAATGGGTGAGCCATTTACTATTTAGCCTCATATTAGCAAAGTGTGAGCCATTTACTATTTAGCACTCATATTAGCAATGGGTGAGCCATTTACTATTTAGCACTCATATTAGCAAAGTGTGAGCCATTTACTATTTAGCACTCATATAGCAATGGGTGAGCCATTTACTATTTAGCACTCATATTAGCAATGGGTGAGCCATTTACTATTTAGCACTCATATTAGCAAAGTGTGAGCCATTTACTATTTAGCACTCATATTAGCAAAGTGTGAGCCATTTACTATTTAGCACTCATATTAGCAATGGGTGAGCCATTTACTATTTAGCACTCATATTAGCAAAGTGTGAGCCATTTACTATTTAGCACTCATATTAGCGATGGGTGAGCCATTTACTATTTAGCACTCATATTAGCAAAGTGTGAGCCATTTACTATTTAGCACTCATATTAGCAAAGTGTGAGCCATTTACTATTTAGCACTCATATTAGCAATGGGTGAGCCATTTACTATTTAGCACTCATATTAGCAAAGTGTGAGCCATTTACTATTTAGCACTCATATTAGCAATGGGTGAGCAACATTACCTTACTAGTTCTATTGTGAGCCATAAACTTTACCTAACTAAAGTGTATTTAGAGTATGGTTCATTAACGAGTATCTCGAACTTGTAACGATTGCATCTTACCAACTCGGGACTGACGGCTTAACATGTCCACTCTGAACATGTTCTCAGATTTTTTCAAATCTTACTTTCAAAAAAAAAAAAATATAATACTAAAGTGAGAATCGAACACAGGATGTGCTAGTTCTGAGACGAGCACACAAGCCACTGGGCTACCATAGCTCAGGATTATATAACAGAAGTCGTCATTCACACCATTATTTGAGAAATATTTGCAGCTGTTAAAGAAATATATCAAAATAGTAACATATGGAGGTCGTAACTGCTGCATTAGATATTGTATTGCTTCAAAGAATAATACCTATTAAATATCTCCACACTTAAGACAAAATAGATTGTTTCAACCACTCGTGTTACTTATGGGATTAGAACACTAAAACGCTCAAACGAGCTTAGGCAAAGTTCTTTGAAATACTATAAAAGTTAGTATGCAGCAGATTGAGAGAGCCAATAAAAAGTAAACATCTAACCAATCAATTAGAAGTTACTTTTAATTTTCTCTAATCGATGTTTTTGACTTCTATATGTTACTACTAATTGACTTCCTCTATATTTATTAAACAAATATATAAAAAATTGTCGATAAAAAAGTTTACTCCATTAACACAAATATATTAAGAAAAACAAATATTTTTTAATTTATTTTAACATATCTTTTCTAAAATGTTTTCTAGTTGACTTGTTAATAGAATTTCGTGTTTTATTTATTTTTATTAAATTTTTTGCTTGAAAGTCATATTCAAAATTTCAAAATTCTACAAAGTTGCATAATTTATTTATTATTAATAAATCTATCTTATAGAGAAATTACAGTTTGCTTCATTTATTTTTTTTTTTTGTTTGCTCAATAGGGCATGTATATTTGCAGAATTTTTTAATATTATATGATTACAAATTATTTAACTTAATTTTAACGTAGTCCAATCAGTTATTATGTGGTATTTAATCATTATAGGATAAAAAGCTAATTAAATGGTCTCCACATAAGAAAAATTAATCCTATAAACAACGGGTTTAGAACAAGTACTGTTCTTCTTCAGCCATTAACTAAAAAATCCAATATCATCTGATAGTTATCTATAATACGAGTAGAAAGTAAATATAGTACAAAATAACAATAATATAACATAAAATATTAAAATATTATTTTTTTTAAAAAACATTTTCTTTTATATAGAGAGACTAATTTAAATATGCCTCATTCAATGGCTTTGTAAAACTCTTAAATTCGATATATATATATATATATATATATATATATATTATATATATATATGCAGATAAATCACAATAAACACGTGATGCAATCAATGAAAACAAACCACAAGGAAAAAAAAGAAAACAGATGGAAAAAAATGCTCTGAGGCCTTTCAATTTATGTCATCAGAGAGCAAACAAGGTAAGAACTAGAAAGTAACATAACAGGTATGTACAAGGAAGGTAACTAAACAGCTGGGAAAACAAGAGTCGAAAAGGCATAATAAGAGAAAAACAAAAAATTACCCAATACAATTAAACAATGCAAAATGAACAATAAGAAAATTAATTAAAATAAAATATAAAAATATAAATAGAATAAGAAACAAGTGTTATATATAATTCCTAACTATAAACAATATATGATAAATATAAACAAATAGATACAAATTAAATTAATGCAATATCAAAAAATAAACAATATTAAAATTATTAACAAAACAAGAATACATGAGAAAGTAATAAGTCAAATAAAAATTATGTTCTATTATTAGAATCCACAATCTGGTCAGAGTTCATGTTCAACGTTGCAAGTACATTTTGAAGGTCACCCACAGGACCAATTTGCCTAACTATACCTTCAATTAAAATTTCATCCAATCTAAAAAGCCCATGACTTATATTTATTAGTTTATCAAAATTATACTTAATTAGGGCACTTTCTACTAAGTTCCTTTCCACATCAGATGAGAGAAATATCAATTCTTTGGAATCTTCCCATTTTATTGAATGATTTTTTGAATTAATATGTTGGAACAAGGCACTTGATTCTTCTTGCCGCCTAATAGTGTATTTATGTTGCTTCACTCTAGTAAGCAAACTTTTTCCCGTTTGTCCAACATATGAAAAATCACAATCTCTACAAGGAATCCTATAAACACAACCTTCCTTTTCTTTTCTTTCACAATTATTTACAAGTCTGTTTAATAATTTCCCACCACTACTGAAAACAACTGAAATATCCATTTTTTTTTTTTTTTTTTTTTTTTTAACTTTTTAAACTCTAAGAGACATCCCGGTATTTTTGAAAAAAATGGATATTTCAGTTGTTTTCAGTAGTGGTGGGAAATTATTAAACAGACTTGTAAATAATTGTGAAAGAAAAGAAAAGGAAGGTTGTGTTTATAGGATTCCTTGTAGAGATTGTGATTTTTCATATGTTGGACAAACGGGAAAAAGTTTGCTTACTAGAGTGAAGCAACATAAATACACTATTAGGCGGCAAGAAGAATCAAGTGCCTTGTTCCAACATATTAATTCAAAAAATCATTCAATAAAATGGGAAGATTCCAAAGAATTGATATTTCTCTCATCTGATGTGGAAAGGAACTTAGTAGAAAGTGCCCTAATTAAGTATAATTTTGATAAACTAATAAATATAAGTCATGGGCTTTTTAGATTGGATGAAATTTTAATTGAAGGTATAGTTAGGCAAATTGGTCCTGTGGGTGACCTTCAAAATGTACTTGCAACGTTGAACATGAACTCTGACCAGATTGTGGATTCTAATAATAGAACATAATTTTATTTGACTTATTACTTTCTCATGTATTCTTGTTTTGTTAATAATTTAATATTGTTTATTTTTTGATATTGCATTAATTTAATTTGTATCTATTTGTTTATATTTATCATATATTGTTTATAGTTAGGAATTATATATAACACTTGTTTCTTATTCTATTTATATTTTTATATTTTTATTTTAATTAATTTTCTTATTGTTCATTTTGCATTGTTTAATTGTATTGGGTATTTTTTGTTTTTCTCTTATTATGCCTTTTCGACTCTTGTTTTCCCAGCTGTTTAGTTACCTTCCTTGTACATACCTGTTATGTTACTTTCTAGTTCTTACCTTGTTTGCTCTCTGATGACATAAATTGAAAGGCCTCAGAGCATTTTTTTCCATCTGTTTTCTTTTTTTTCCTTGTGGTTTGTTTTCATATATATATATATATATATATATTCAGGTAACTCACCACAAATTAGAGAAGATAGTCGCTCTAAGGCCTTTCGTTTTCACGTCGTCAAAGAGCAAGTGAATACAAGTTGTAAACAGGTTATGAATTTTGATTTAAAGAAGGAGTAAGATTGGCATCATTGACAGTATTTTTCCCTATAACTGTTGAAATAGTCTTGATTTGTTTGATAATTCCTTCAATTAGAAATTCATCTAATTTAAAAAGGCCTTTTTAAATTAGATGAATTTCTAATTGAAGGAATTATCAAACAAATCAAGACTATTTCAACAGTTATAGGGAAAAATACTGTCAATGATGCCAATCTTACTCCTTCTTTAAATCAAAATTCATAACCTGTTTACAACTTGTATTCACTTGCTCTCTGACGACGTGAAAACGAAAGGCCTTAGAGCGACTATCTTCTCTAATTTGTGGTGAGTTACTGAATATTTATATCACGTGTTATTGTGACAATTTTCTATATATATATATATATATATATATATAAATTTGAAAAGTGAGTCTTTGTTGTGTTTCAGTTTATGTGCCACTGCTTATTTTAATTGTTATCTGTCCTGTCGGAACCGTTTTTCGTTTATCATGGTATATATACATACATATATATATATATATATATATATATATATATAATATATTTTATTAAAAATTATGCCAATTTTAACTTTAGTTCTTTTCCGAGTTAATTTTTCAAGTTTTAGTCACTATGGATTTCCACCTTTCTGGTAAAACATAAAGTAATTCACCAAAAGATTTATTCTTGACTTCCATTTTATTCACTAAACAAGTTTTAACCATAACAAACAAATTAACATTACATACAAATTATATACGACGTTTCGGTCAGCTCTGACCATCTTAAGAAATCATACGAAACGTCGTATATAATTTGTATGTAATGTTAATTTGTTTGTTTTGGTTAAAACTTGTTTAGTGAATAAAATGGAAGTCAAGAATAAATATTTTGGTGAATTACTTTATGTTTTACCAGAAAGGTGGAAATCCATAGTGAGAAAACTTGAAAAATTAGCTCAGAAAAGAACTAAAGTTAAAATTGGCATAATTTTTAATAAAAAATGTTTGATTGAAGGTCTGCTCCAAAATACACAAATATATATATATATATATATATATATATATATATATATATATAAATATATATACTTTTTCGTTGGAAATACGATCCAAAACAGACAAATCTAAAATAAAATAATCCATTTTTTTTCAAAT